>VMDO01019719.1:0-39069 GCA_007922755.1 Pedetes capensis
ATAATAGGAGAAAGGGGCTATATTGATTGGGAAGTGAACTTTTTTTTGCAGGGACAGGAATGTTCTATATCTTGATTTGGGTGGTAGTTTTACAAGTGCATACATGGCAAAAAAAATTATTAACTTGTACACTTAAGATGAGCTCATTTGACTTATTTTATACCTCAAAAGGTGAAACAAAACAAAAGTATAAAAGAAACAGAGGAGATGCTTGCTTTAACACAATCCAGCAAGGCATGTCATTTAACCCCAGGGAAAGCATTCTTACCCCCTCTCTGAGTACATTATTCTACCTATCTGTTGTCAAATTAAATTAGATGAAACTGAGTGGGGTGGTTGGTCAATCTTCATTTGTTAAATGTATACTCGACAAAGGCAATGCTGTCAATCTCAATGAAACTAGGGTTTGTCAAATGAAGGAAATGGGGTGTGTGTGTGTGTGTGTGTGTGTGTGTGTGTGTTTATAAAAGACAGATTTCTACATTTAGGATTCACCCTCAAATATTTTTCTAGCAGCTGTATCTCTCAGCCTATTAGTCAAGGGCAGGCACCCAGCCAGCTGTTTGCTGGATTTGACTTCCCCGTACATGATCATTTCAAAGGTTGTGTATATGTTAATTTACTACCTGGTTGTTATTTAAGAGGATTTTATTACATCATTTTATGTTGATTTATTCCTTCTCCTCCTCTAGGAAATTCTGGATTCTGGAGTACCCAATGACAGGGTAGCTCTGAGTGAGGAGGAGACTTCAAAGAAAGCACTGTTGTCATATTTCAAATTAAACACGAACACATATAAGCAATAGGTTTGGGTCAGACGTGCTTATAATCACCATTGTTCAGAGCTAGAAGAAGTGGTTTCAGCAAAATTTGTTTGTATTTTTGCAAAGAAGAAGAGAGAGCAAGCAGGAGACGCCCACAGCATGCCCTATCTGAATAATGACTTGCAACAGCAATGCCCATATGGCGAATTTGACAAAGTCTAGGTCTTTGTCATTTGACTCCATTTCCTTTTTTTCCTACAGGGAACCTAAATGTTTAGCTATTTTATTATATGGCAGTGCAGTTTTATTTTCTACGGGGTCTGGGAGGCCAACAGTGTCCTAAAGCTGGAATAATACAGGCAGAGAAAAAAACACCAAGATGAGAAAAAAGGAAGTTCAGAGAAGGTGGGGCAGGAGAGGCGAGATGGTGATTCCAGATTCCAAGGCAGCCTGGAGGTGGGCAGGGCGGGGTGATGGCAGGAGAGCCTGTGTGTATGCCTGGTCCATAAGGCAGGAACTTACAGTAAAAGGTCTCTGTCATGGCAGTCCAGAGAGGAGAGCGGCGACAAGAAGGGCAAGTGGCAGAGAGCCACAAGAAGAGGGGGCCTGGAGAGATAAGGCCCTGATAAAAGCACTTATTTGCTTCCAAATGAACATCTCAGCGCCTCATTTATTTCTCCCCAGCACCTGTAATCAGTGGGCCCTCCCCCACCCATGTTCCTGTTGGAGAAAAGAATGACTCAAGCGCAAAATCGTCAGTGAGTGATCACCATTGTTCTCCTCAAATGTCACATTCAGGCGCCCGTACGCTGCCATTCAGAAATCTATTAGCAACATAGCAGAGTCAGGAACTCCCGTGACCTACTTTTCGCCAGACAGTGGATGCTTCTATTTCTGCAATCAGTGAAACAGCAAAACGATTAGAAAATGTGCGTGGCGTTGCGCCGGATCAGACCCGGCGACTACAGCCGCGGGGAAAAGGTTAATAGAATGTAACTTCAACAGAGCAGGTTTCTCGGTTTGCCCCGGGGCCATGAGAGCGCCAGGCGAACAGGAGTCCTGCGAAACCCCAAGCACACACTGTCTCCACCTTCCCTGACCCGTCTGTGGCCTGAGTTTATCGGTGCCCTCAGATGCCCTCCCGCAGCCCTCTTGGCTCCCACTGTGCCCTGGGCACAGCAGAACCAAGCTCTGTGCCTGCAGTTTGACATCTTGCCCTCTTTGAATGCTGTAGGCCTCCCGATCACGCCCGCCTCACTGAGATAGGTTGGTGTGTTTATCCTTCCAGAACCGCAAACTCAAACTCCAATCATCGAATGTTATAGCTAATTATATCCCTCTGCCCTGAGCCCCACCTTCTTCCTCTGCTCCTTTTCTGAAGTATGTGGAAAAAATACCCTCCAAGGAAAGATTAAAAAGGAACTGGACAAACTGCTTTGTGCATTAGGATTTTTCTCTCCAAAAGGATTCATTTGGGGATTCTTTTTAAAATGTTCACGCCTGCATGACAACTACATTTTGGAAAACCAACAGAAAAAAAAATCATTCAGGAGTCTTCTGCCCTCAACAAATTAAACCTATTTGTTTTATTTTTAAGGGAACAACCTATCATAGGAGAGAGATAATCTTTGTCTTTTCCTTTTCACTCTGTGTTTTATAAACCATTTTCCTCAGGGCTAGGCAGCCGTTTGGAGTCCTCTTAAATAGCAATGCCAACCACCCCACCTCCACTCCTTCTATTCCCCTCCAATGTCTTAAATGATTTCATTTCCCCATACCTTTCTGCAGTCAGTTACACATCCATCGTGCACAGTATCAGGAGTGACAGTGACAGAGAGCGATGGGAACAAGACTGCCTGCCTTTATTGCAGCTTGGAAATTAAATACTATTTATTATTGTCCTCCCCTGGGACAGTCCCTCATCACAAACTTCTCCACAACAAAGATACCTTGTGGTGGCTTGCCTGAACTCCACAGTAGGGGATGCAAACAGCACTATGGAATTTACAAAATGCCTAAACAAAATGAATTCCTATGCCAGAGAGCATTTCTCCTCCGGGGGGGGGGGGGAACATGGCTGAACTTGGGATCCACCAAAAGCAGATGCTGAGACCAAGATCTGAGTCCATATAGGGTACGTGGAAGGGGCTCCCAGGCAGTACCAGTGGGGGGAGTGGGGACGTGACCTAGGAAGGGAAGGCAGCCAATCCAGGATACAGTGATAAGCAGCTTACTGCTGTGGGCAAATATAAGACTCCATCCCACCGGAAATTCACCTCAGGCTTCTCTTGACTAAAGGAGAAGAAGCCAGAACACCTGTCTTCCAATGCTATTGTGACACTGGCTGATGGATGCTCCTCCCTCTTGCTTGGGCCAAACATGTCCCCAGGGCATGCTTGGAGCAGAGATGCTCAAGTACACAGTGAGGGTGGCAGAGGTAGGCACCAGGGACATGGAGGCCAGCCAGCCAGTTTCTGCTACAGAGACGAGAAGGCAAGAGGTTAGGTGGGGCGGACAACCAAAAGTCTGAAGACCACCACTGTGTAGGTGCAAGCCTATTGGTTCCTCTTTCTTTGCTCCCTGAAATCCTTCCTGGTATCCTGTGGATGGGCAACAAGCTGGATTTTCCCAAGATCTGAGTTCCCACAAAGTAAATTCGACATCTTTAGAAGTCTTCTGCACTCAATAGGCAAATCTTAGCATCAGCACCCAAATCCCAATCCACAGAGCCTGAAACAGCCAGTGGCCCCTCCAAAGACCCCAATGTAACCCCAAGGTATATTTTAATCACTGTGAATCCTGGCTCCACAAATACCGAAACCCTGAGAGATGACATCTGTTCTGCAGCAGAGCTCTGTGTCCCAGAGAGCCTGCCACCCTTCCCAATGTAGTGCCCTTATCTCCCAAAGGAAAGAAATAGTCAGATTCAAGACAGGCTTCATGGAATCAACTGCTCCATTCTTCCTGGGATGCCTTCTGGGTAGGTTGGGGGTTTTGTTGTTGTTGCTGTTTGATTTTTGGCAAGAGGTAATTTTTTGCAAGCTCTGTCTTTGTCAAATGCTATCACAGGCAACATTAAGACAGTACTACATATGGCCACCAAAAGAGATATTCAAAAATATTCATAGCAGCTTTGTTTCCAGTAGCCTCAATCTGGAAACCACCCAGATGTCCATCAGCAGAAGAATGGATAAACAAACTGTGATACATCCATACAATAAGATACTATGCAGCAATAAAGGGGAAGAAACTACCGATCCAAGTGATGACACGGATGAATTTCATAAGCATTATCTAACTGAAAACAGCCAGACATAAAAGGCTATATACTGCATGATTCCATTTATAGGAAAGCCTAGAACAGACAAAACTGATCTATGGAGACAGAAATAAGAATAGTATTTGCCTTTGGGGGATTTTGACTAGGGAGGAGCTAAAGGGAGCTTTTTTGGGGTGCTGGAACTGTATTCTACTTTAGTCTTTGAGTGGTTAAATGGGTGAACACACATGCACTTACAACCTATCAGCACTTAAGATTTGTGTACTCAAGGGTTGAGCATGTGGTTCAGTGGTAGGGCACTTGCCTAGCACAGGCAAGGTGCTGGGTTCAATTCCTAGCACCAAATAAACAGTTGTGTACTCTGCACACCTTATCATATGTGTTAAATATACCTTAATAATAAGGTAAAATAGAATAACAGAATAACAAGTAAAAAGAATCATCAAGCTGGGCACCGTGGCACATGCCTATAATCCGAGCGACTCAGGAGGCAGAGGCAGGAGGATGGCAAGTTCAAGGCCAGAGGCAGTGTACACAACTTAGTGAGACTCTGTCTCAAAATAAAAACTAAAAATGGACTGGGGGTGTAGCTTAATGATAGAGCACCTGCCTAGCATGAGTGAGGCCCTAGGTTCAACCCCTAAGTACTGCAGACAGGCAGGCAGACAGGAAGGAAGGAGAGGAAAGAAAAAGAAAAAAGAAAAGAAAAAAAGAAGGAAGGAAGGAAGGAAAGAAGGAAGGAAGGAAGGAAGGAAGGAAGGAAGGAAGGAAGGAAAGAAAGAAAGAAAGAAAGAAAGAAAGAAAGAAAGAAAGAAAGAGAAAGAAAGAGAGAAAAGAAAAGAAAGAAAAGAAAAGGAAAAAGAAAAAGAGTCCCCTTGGGTAAAGCCAGAATTTTTGCAACAGGAAATGGGGAAGACAGAGGAAAGCCTCAAAGTGAGTACAGAGCCTTTTGTGGGCACCATGAACAGTTCGGGGGATTGAATCAGCGCCCCCTCAAAAGCATACACACACATTCACACATCCCATTCCATTCCATCCCATCCACCCATCCCATGTCATCCCCACCCATCCTATTCCCCGTACTACCCTACAGTACCACACTCACTCACTCCAAGATACTGCTGCAGCACCCTACCTGAGCACACACAGCACATTCAGATATGCACCCCATCACATTGCACAGAGCTGCGCGTGTGTACACACACACACACACACACACACACACACACACACACACACACACACACAGAGCAGCGGCAAGACCCTCTCCTCACAGGGTCAGCTCTGAACTGTCTCAACACCTTCTGAGTAATCATCTCCTTCTTCCTGCTGCAGCCACGGCCACTGTCATCATCATTATCATCATCATCATTGGTCCAGGAACATCCCTCATGGACAGACATGTCTCGGAGAGCAGGCAGCTGTGCCCACAAAGGCATCTGCCTGAAGCCACCTGTTCACCCTGAAAGCTGTCCAAGCACATCAAGATTACCCTTCTCTCTCTCTCTCTCTCTCTCTCTCTCTCTCTCTCTCTCTCTCTCTCTCGTGGTACTGGGGGTTGAACCCAGGGCCTCGCACCTGCATGCTCCGCAAGTGCTGGACCACTGAGCTGCACCCTCAGCCCATTTTTTTTTTATTATCTGAGACAGGGTCTCGCTAAATTACACAGACTGCCTCTGGTCTTGAACTTGCGATCCTCCCGCCTCTGCCTCCCAAGCCACTGGGATTACAGGCGTGCGCCACCGTGCCTGGCACGTTTACCCTTCCTTCTAAGGAGTGAGTGTCCTGTAACTTCCAGCTCCAGCCCCATCAGGAACCTTGCGGACACCTGTTCCCCTTCTCTCAGTCCTACTGGCCACTGCCAGTAGGTACCTTGCCTCACCTCCCTGACCTTCCAGAAAATGTTGAGCTCATTGCCAGGAGGATGGAGAGAAAACAGCCAACATCCAGAAGGTGCCACTCTCCCCCTTTGGAGTACCAGTGCCTCCTCACCATTAATCTTCACCATGGGCTTGGAGCAGAGTCGGAGCCATCTGAGATCCTGTAAACCCTTTCTTCTACTGTTCTAGCTACCCTAACTTGAAGAACTAAATCCATTGAGTCCATTTCCATAACTGTTGACCATCTGGACCTTCTGCAGAAATAGACCTCATGTGGAAGACAACGAAAAATGCCTAGAAGTTTACCCACCATTCCCTGTTAGGAATCTACCCCAAAGATGTATGCACAAACATATTTATCACAGTTCTTTTGTGTTAAGAATACTGGAAGCAACCTAAATGTCAGCCAAGGTGAACTTGGTTAATTATCACAGAGTATTATGCAGAGTAGGGGCTGGGATTTAGCTCAGTTGGTAGAGCGCTGCTCTGCAGTCTCTAAGGTTCCGAGTTTAATTCCCAGCACCGCAAAATCAGAGAAGGATGTGGCAACCCACTCCCAAAGCAATCCCGAAACAGTCAGCCATTGAAAACCCTATGAGGGTCACTGTGGGTCGGACTCGACTTGACGGCACCAAACAACAACATTACACAGAGTATTAGCCAGTCATAGCAAAGGATGACACAGATTAGCATGGTCCTCACATGGAAAGATGTTTAAGGAAATTATTTAAAGTAACAATGGCCAAAAAATTCACACAGCAGAAGAGAATACTTTGTCTACATTATGCGAACTAATTTTTGAGTGTGTGTGTGTTAAGAACTTAAAGAATACTCTTTCTTCCTCTCTTTCCTCTCTTCCTTTCTCTCCACTCCTCACCTTCCACTCTTCTCTCCTCTCTCCAGCAACCATGTGCACGCCTCTCCCATCTCTCCAGCCCACCATCTTCTCTGTCTATCCCAGGCACTTTCCCTCCTAAAATTCTACTTAACTCTCCTGCTTTCTCTGGCTCCTTTACCTTCCCCTGGGGAACAGAAACATTCTTATGCCAATTCACCAGAGAACCTAGGTTTTTCCAAGTTCCTTTCCAGGTTTACCTAAGCTTCTCCAGGTGCCTCACTTTTCCCAGTAATTATTCCTTAAAGGTGTACTATCTTTTAATAAACCTTGTCTATACTCTCCACTGAAAAAAAGAACTTAAAGAATAAAACCAAGTATGTACCAGTTTTCTCTGATAAGATTACAGTATGTTGTTCCTTTCCTTGCTTTAGATGTCCATAATGTTTTCATTTTTTAATATGCATTACTTTCTCCAATTGAGGTACAGGATAAGAGTATAAAACATTATTAGTAAGTGCCCATCACTGGCTCCCCATCCATTCTTTTTAAAGTCTTCAGTTACTGGTACTCAGAGGCAGCTGGGCCTTGAAGCTAGGCAGAGAAGAATTAAAAACGAGATCCAGCATTTTCCAGCTGTGGGCCCTGGGCATGTGACAAGACTCTGCCTTGTTAGACTTTCCTTTCCTCCACCATCAATAAGCCTCATTAAGATCCTCTTAGGTACCACTCTCTGTGCCAACCCTGAGGTGCCCATGGTGGACAAGATACTCACCTCTTTCCCATATGATGTTGTACCTATTGCTATGAAATGAGGGTACCTTTGCGGGCTTTGGAAAGGATCATTATTATCATAACAATTCCAGATACATAAAAGGCCTTTGAAAACTGTCAGCCACTTTATAACAAAACCTAAGGAGTTGCTGTTGTTTTTAGGCACCATCAAGTCAGGACCATCTCGTAATGACCCTATGTACAACAGAATGAAGCACTCCTGGACATTGTGCCATGCCCAGCACTACTTTCAGTGCTTCTCTGCCATTCGCAAGATTTTCAATGGCTGATTATTCTCAGGATTGTTTTGGGAGTAGGCTACAAGGTCCTTCTCCCATTTTTGTGGTGTTGGGGATCGAACCCAGGGCTTCAGAGAGTGCAGAGCAGCACTCTACCAATTGAGCTAAATTCCAGCCCCAAGGGTTAAGCTGCCTAACAAATAGCTCCAAACTTGTAGTGGCTTGATAATGGAGTATTAATGGTTTAATAATTTCTTGTTATATCATGGTCCAAGGTGGGTGCTCCAGACCAGGCAGATCTGTTCCATGCAATGACCCTCCCTAGGCAGAGGAGGCTCCGCCATCTTTCCCAGTGGCTTCCAAGGTGACCTTGATGTTTTCCCTCTATCTCAGACATCCAATGGATGTGAAAAGAGCTTGAAGGAAAATCTTGGAAGCTTTTATGGTTCAACCATAGATGCACACATCATTTCCACTCCCACTCCAATGGCCAGAACTCTGGCACACTCCCATGCGTACAATTGCAAGAGAGGCTGGGAAATGTAGTCTGAGTTCCCAGGAAGATGAATAAAACAGGGTTTGGGGTCTAACCAGCCATCACTGCCACAGTGAATTCGAGAAGGAAACATATCTCAGGGACTCTGTGTCTGTGTGTCCCCATTTGTGCCCAGTCTACACAAAGCTAATGCTCAAAGAAGTCTTTGCTCCTTTCTTTCCCTGATAGTCTAGTCCTTTGGAAGAACTCTAAGACATCTTTTAAGCACTCTTTTAAAAAATCATTAGTGAGGTTGTCCTGCCACCATCTGAGATATCCCCCCCCAAAAAAAAAACAAAAAACAAAAAACAATGCTAGCCCCTAGCTCTGACTTTCACAAGATTTGAGATGCTGTCAAAAATAAATGCCAGCTCATCAGATTCGGTGTGGAAGAGATGTCAACAGACATATAATTCAAACTAAATGCTGCAGACAAGAAGCCATACTACACATACATTGTTATTCTTCCTCCCTAAAGAACCTTACATCTAGCTAGTGAATCCATGGACTTAATCATGGGAACTAAGAAGTGCCTTTTTTCCCCTTAAATTTGAACTTTGCAGAACAAATACCTATATGCCTGTCTGTCAGATCCAGAGGGCTTGAGATTTAATTCTACACTTTTGTTTACTTTTGCCATCCAGGAGACTGCAGAAAGTTCACACGTAAGGTTGAGATAGGGGTAAGATATGGACAATATGATACTATCTGTTCATTCATTCATTCATCTATTGAGCCAATATATATTGTGTAACACCCCAATCATAATCACTGTGGATCCTAGGCTGATGGAAGGCCCGCTTGCTGTCTGGTGGGAGACTCAGTTATAGGAACACAAAGCTATGATGCAGCATGTGTCTTGTCGCAGAAGAAACATGTGGAAAGGCACTGGAAGCACATAATGAGCACATTACTAGAACGGCTGCTCCATTCTTTGCTATTTCTCTGATTTACTTGGCACAGAGGCAGAAAGTAACTCATCAGAAATCCTACTATGCACATTAAGTGAGATGACTGGACAGGCGAAGAGAAAGACAATGCTCCAGGGCCCCAACAGCTCTTTATTTATGGGGGCATTAGAAAGAGGGCAGGGAAAATACTAGTAGCTGCAGATGTTGGATCCCTCCTGTATACTAAACTCTGTGCATACTGGCAGTCAATCTGCCAGGCAGGTATCACCGCTGCCCGTTGTACAGTGGCATCACTGAGGTCCAGCAAGGCTAAACCATTTGCTCCATGATGTAGCTCTAAGCAGACCTGAGAATTTGGCCTGTTCAACTCCAAAGAGTAAGCCCTTTCCATTGCCTCCCCCCACCAACCCCTACCATGGAAAACCAGGGTAAGCAAGCCCATTCTGTCAGGGGGTACCTATAGCTTAATCTGACTGCTGGGAGAGACAGAAAAGAATAGGGGGAAGAGGTAGGCCTCAGGAGTCAATGCTCACATCGTGGGAGTAATGTGAAGAGAAATTATCATCATTCACTCATCGATTGAACAATATTTATTAAGCAACTGCTGGGTGCCAGGCGCTGTTCTAGGTGCTGGGGGATTTGGCAGTTGTTTAGACTGAGGGACAGGCAGCGGAAGAGGGCGGGATACATATGCTAAAAATTTTGGTAACACATGAGAGGCCAGAAAATAGAAACCTTTCCATTCTTCATGTTGATGATTAGAGAAATATATGTTAACTGAGTTTTCAAATAAATCAGTTTAAGCACAAGTAGACCTTGAAGTATGGAATAGACTTTAAAAACTACTGGAGAAGATAAAGGACATATGTATAGAGAGAAAAAGCTTCTAAAGGCATGAACCAAAAATGCTGATAGCAACAGTCTTTGAGGGGCAGAATTATAAATAATATTTATTCTCTTCCTGTCATCTTTTCAATATTTGAAACATTTTAAAAGTATGTCTTAATTTTATAATCACAGAGAACCAAATTTTATTACGAAGGTAAAGTGAAAATAACTCAAAAGAACCAGAGAAGGAAGGATTCCTTGGGTTTTCATCCCTTCCTCTCCTGATATTTAGGCAGCAGCTGGCAAGTCAGCCAGACAGGGTGATGCTCCTATAGTAATACTGAATGATATCTTATTTCAACACACAGCCTGATTATTTCAGAATTCACTCACAGGGGTAGCCACAGGAGGAAATATACACTCATCACTGAGATATTAGAGACTGAATCCTGAGCTTGATTTTTCATTAGGGCATTGTGCCATTTTTCAATTAAGACAGGTTCATCTCTCTTTTTTTTTAAAGTGCTGATGTATAAAACCTCATTTTCCTTCCTTAGCACACTTGCCTGTGGATTTTCTTTTAATTTCCTTCCATGTGCTCCTAAGAGTGACTGAGAAACTGAGCCGGTGAGCTGTGTTGCCACAGTGCTCCTGGTGCTGGCAAGGAAGCTGCAGCTCTGTGAGAACAATGCTCTGGAAAATCTGTGAAACCCAGTGGAACACACCGAGGGTTTGGATGAAAGGGCACGCATTACTCACAGTAGCTTTGACAGTGAGAAAGAAGACAGAAAAGCCACACAGCCCTTTAGCAATGAACATGCCTGCATGAATTGGTCAGGTCTAATCTAGAAGCCAAGGAAGAATTGTATAATGTCTCAATATAGTACATTCCGTGCATTAGCTCTCTATTCAAAGTATTTTCCACGTTCTTGAATAAAAGGAGATTCCCACCTCACTCCCTCAAGTATTAAATCTAGAAAGGAAAATATCCTCACTGGAACTAACAGGGTCTGCGAGGGGCCTGGGTTCTTAACATCAGATTCTGTTTCCTGCTAGAAATATTGTCTCAGGAAAAATAGAAGCAATGATAGAAGAACCACAGGAAACATCTGTGTATACAAACAGGCCAGCTCACTAGGAATAAAAATGCATTATGCATCATGAAAGTCTAAATATTTTTATTAACATAGTTAACCAAGAACTGAGAAATAAGGTTCCCTAAGAGTCCCCCATCAAATGCTTGCTTCAATATTTCATTTTATTCTTAGGAGAGAAGTAACTCTGAAATCTTATCTTAGATTTTAGCAATGAGTTTTCTATTAAAAGTTATTTCTTTTCCATCTCAGGCTGAGCAAAGCTCTGGGCCAAGGAGGTTAGGGAATTTGTTTCATAAAACTGACAGCTTGGCCAGCATTCAATCACTCAGCACTCCACAGCCCAGAAGAACAAATAAGTCCTTTTCTGATGCCGCTCCAGACATATTACGATGTATGTTCCATCGCTTTTATTCTCGTCTTCATACCATTTGTGTCCTGCAGCAAAAAGAAAAGGGGGCAGAAAGCACATAGAGAAATATGACGAGACCTACGAGGAAGTGAAATTAATCAGTCACACTTTCATTTGGAAATTGGAGAAAAATGTTCACATCAGATATGCTGTGTTAGTGGCTGGGCCCGGCCTTATTTTCCAAAGAACCAATACGTTAAGGGAACTCTCGGCCATTTTGTTGTCCTGCCCTCAGCGCTTCCAGCCATGTGTCTTTGCGAGATCTGACAGAGGCTTTGAGAAGGCAGATAAGCCAAGCTTGGTGGCTGCCTTTGGCAGACGTGCTGCCAAGAGCAGGTGACTGGCTTGTAGCCTAGGTGTCATCCCAGGCAGCAGAGACCAGTCACCTCAAAGCCTATACCAGCAAGAGTTCAGCTTGGAAACTTCCAGATTAAGAGCCTTAACTCAGAGAAGCCAGAGAAAGGAAATCATTAGGAAATGTGTGCCTCCTCCAACTCTTGTGAGAAATCATGAGGACTTTTTTCTTGGTACTCATGTACAAAACTACAATTTAAAAACTCTTCTGTGAGACACGGCTAATGGTGGCTGTGGGAAGAGAGTGGCTACTGTCGGTTAGGGTGTTGGAGGGGGCACAAGGAGAATTCTGGAGACTGGAGCAGCTATGTCTCCATCAGGGTGCTGTTTGTGGAAGTTCTTCAATCTGCACACTTAATAATATGTGCACTTTCTGGTACATATGTTAGGATTTTAGACATAAATTTGAAATAAAAATCCCGAATGGGTAATTTTTAGGACTTCTATCCATATAGCTTTGGGAGACGGACCTGGCAACCCACTCCCAAAAATCAATCCACCATTGAAAACCCTATGAACAGCAGAGAAGCACTGACAATAGTGTTTCGCCTGTTACACGTTGGGTCACTATAAGTCGGATACCAACTCAACAGCACCTAACAACAACAACAACATCCATATAGCTGACTTTAAAAATCAAACCTAGGCTGGGCACAGTGGTGCACATCTGCAATCCCATCAACTTGGGAGGTAGAGGCAAGAGAACTGCAGGTTCAAGGCCAGAGGCAACCTGAGGAACTTAGTGAGACCCTGTCTCAAAATAAAAAGTAAAAAATGGGTTGAGGGTGCAGCCCACTGGTAGAGCACTTGCAAAGAATGTGTGAGGTCCTGGGTTCAAGCCACAAGTACTGTAGAAAAGAAATCAAACCTTACACAGACAAGTTAAGCCATGTTGCCCCACTGCTTAAAAATTTTGACCTCTTTAGGGTTGACCTCTTTAGGGTGCATGTGAAATAGAAAACCTTTTTGCTATGCTGATAACTATTATTTCAGCTTTCATTTTATGCTCAGGGAAAATACACTGTAGGTAATTTTGCTCTGACTAATGTCTCCTCCTCATATGGTGATACAGAAGGAAGGGCACAAATAAGTCACAAAGCTCATTTTCACCCAAAGCCTCATTTCAGGACAGGGTACCTAAAGGGTAGTGTCTTTCCAAAGACCCCAGTCCCCCTGTTCTCTTCACCGTCAGAACCATGTGGCCAGAGGAATCTCATTCTTGCTTTTTCTACATCTTCTATTTTCTCCTTTCTCTTTTCTTCCCTCTGAATTGAATTGCCTTCCTCATTTCTACTGTTAGGATGCTACCATAAGAATGAACTGGTGTCCTAAAAAGAGTATATCATCTCCCTCTGCTGCATTTTTTCTTTTCTTTTTCTTTGTAAAACTGATCCATAAAAACTGTACCTATTGCTGGGCACGTGGCTCATGCCAGTAATCCCAGCAATTTGGGAGGTGGAGGCAGGAGGCTCACAAATTCGAGACCAGAGGCCCTCTGCATAATTTAGCGAGACCTTGTCTCAAAAAATTAAAAAAAAAATGGGCTGAGGGTGCAGCTCAGTGGTCCAGCACTTGCAAAGAATGCAAGGGTGAGACCCTGGGTTCAACCCCCAGTACCTCAAAAAATTGTACTTATTTATGGGGTACCATGCAATACTTCAACACATGTATATGTTGTATAACATTCAAATGAGGGTAACCGTATCTATCTTATCAAACAACTTTCATTATTTTACGATGAAAACATTCAAAATCCTTTCTTCTGTCTTTTTTTCCCTGCATTTTTTAATGTAGCCAAAGGCTTGCACCAGGCCTCAAAGGGAAAAATCCCTTTCATTAGCTTCCTATTTCAAGCACTCCTCTGTCCCTACCATTTACAACATGTTGTCTGTTTATTTACTGAAGTTTGTTTTGCAAGAGAAATAGTTGTGATGGGGGTGAGGAAGGAAAGCTTTTGAAGACTTAAAAATTATAATTTGGTTTCAAAAGAGTTATGAATAATGGAGGACTTCAGCCACTTTGGAAATTAAGATCGGAATGGTCTATTACTACCAGTGATTCTGCATTTTGCTGCTCCTGAAAAAAATATGGTTTTTCTAACCATGATTTCAAGGATGTAGCAACACATTATGTAAAGAAACTTTTTCTCATCCAGGGCCCCATTTCAACTATTCACATGTTCATGAAGGATTTGCAAGTCCCAGATTCTGGCAGGACCAAAGGACTTGTTCACTCACCTGAAATTCACCTGAAATGTCCAGACAAGACTTCAGAAGGGTGGGAGAACAAGGAGCCTAATTTCCAAGGAAGCAAAAAAAATGGAATTCTCAGCCTCCTATTTGAAGAGAAGCATTTCATTTGGAACCAGAAAAGCTATTTGAAAGAGCTAGAGATATGTTCTCGCTTTTTCTATTCCCTAACTCCCTTTCTGCTCTGTGATGGCATCTCCATGCCAAGTCCCCAGGCGGAACTGTCTGGACTCCTTTGGCTCTGCCCAGTTCAGCTGTCCATGTCGCAACTCTTCCCTGGCAAGGAGGTGACCAACTCATCCTGGTTTGCCCACGGCTGTTTGGGTTTTGAAACTGAAAGTCTCCGATCCCAAGAACCCTCTCAATCCAAGGCAAAACAGGACAGATGGCTAGTCACGCTAGTAGCAGGCCACCAGCCAAACCCCTCCTACCAGCTGGGCCTGGTCAGAGCCTGAACCGGCAGGATAACCCCACATCCTCCAACTGATTAAAGATTCTGACCTCTTGAAAGTGTGCGCACTTGCAAAGTGTATTTAAAGCTGCAGAGGGAAGGTGTTCTTGGCTATGGCTATGTGTCCAGTTTAGAGTTTTTCCCTAAAGTCATTTTAACAGGCTCTTCTGACTCAGTTGCTTTCATCACGTTTTCTTCAGGACTAAAGGCTGAAAGGATTACATAGGCCACACCCAAGCTCTTCTGGCCACTCACCTAGGCCTAGGCTACCACCACCCCTAACTGCAAAGGGAGAGTGGGGCACAGGTACCCATTTTCTCCCTTCTTCTGAGTTCCACAGCCCACCAAGATGCCTACAAGATGGAAGACTGATGTTGTGACAACGTACTCTAGCTATTAGTTGTTTCCAAGTCCCTCAAAGTCATCCTCCTAAATCCTTTTCAGACCCCACCATCACCTCCCCAGACCAAGCCACTACCTTGCTTCAGTATCCGCCCCTACCCTACCATGGCTGCAGCAGGGCCTGTTTGCCTTCCTTCTCCCAGCCTGCCCCAACCCCCACCCCACTTTGTTCTCCACTGGGCAAAAGACGAAACGTGTAAGTTAGAGAATGTCACTGGCCTCCTTGAAACTGCTCAGGATGAAGTCCAAGTTCTTTATCAAGGCTGACAAGACCCACGATGATCTGGGCTTGCCCACTTTTCTGCCTATGGCTCAGAACTTGACCTTCTGCCATCTAGGTTTCTTCATCCACAAATGAAAATGAGCGGTTTCTAAAAACCACTGTGTGGTTTAAGTAGAAGCATGTATACTGAATTCCTGGTCAGGTGCTTCAACTCCATCTTGGACTTAAGGGATATGGAGTCCTTCACCCCCAACCATGGACATGGTGAAAAAGGATGAAGGATAAGGGTGGAGCAGCAAATATGGCCCTCTACAGAAAGAAAGGGGGCAAGAGACATATCTGAAGGCAATGTAGAAGAATCCCATATGGGTAGGAGCTGAAGGACTTCGTACTCCAGCCCCAGAAGGGAGCTGAGAGCAGGTAGGGGCCAGGCTAAGGGACTCACAGGTGTGCTCTCATTTGCTGAGCTCTCTTGCAGGTAGGTGGCACGGAGCTAAGTGATAGAAAGATGGAAGTACCCAAGGCACGTGAATTTCATATTTTTCCACCAATTAATGGGGACAGAGCCCTGTGATAACAGAAATGAAGCTTTGAGTTCACACTTTTGGAAACAGACAAACTGGAAGGAACTTGTGTGCTTGCACTTTTTACTCCACATGTTATCTGCATCTAAGTGCTATGGCGTGTGCTGCCAGGAGCCAAGGAGGGTTGGATCGTTAGAGATTGTGATTAAAATGAGCTTTAGGAAGTGCTGCCTGGCTCAAGAGAATGAATGTTGGTCTGACATGAAGCCACAAAAAAAGACACATGATTTCTGCTCTCAAAACACAAAAACAAAAAACAAAAATGAGGGCAAGGCAGAGAGAGAAAAGAAAAGCAAAAAAAGCTTAGGTTCTCTGGGAGAAAACAGATTTGTGCACACTTAGAATAAAGCAATTCCTAATGACATTACTATTTTATTTTACAAACATTTATAAGAAAAACAGCTTAACAACTACTTTCCTGAGGAACCTTAGCTACTTTTTCCACCTGTATTTTTTAAACAAGAAAAACCTCATGTTGTTAAAATGTAGATGAAGAATCAAGGCAGCTCCTTTCTAGGGGCCTTTCTAGGCCTTCCCAGACGCCAGTACTGCCCCAGGGCAGCTGGCTTTTGCCCTCCAAAATGGACAAAGACTTCAATTGGGGTGAAGAAATAAGGGCGGGGGCAGGAGAATCCAGCTTCATTATCTATCTTACTGGCTTTGCTTGTTTCCCTTCCTACTTAACTTTTCTGTCCTCATTTAGTTGCAGAGAACAGCAGATGGGACAGCACATGGGTTTCTCTGCCAGGGCTTGTCCTGAGTCACCAGGGCACTGAAGCACCCTAGAGCCCATGTCTTTCCCTTCACCCTGCGCCTGGCTCTCCATCCCCTCCTGAGGAGCCGAACATTCAAACTAATGCTTTTTTATAACAATTGCTAAGGCAGTCACCAAACCCAACTGTCACCCAAATAAAGGTGGGTCTGGGAGAGGGTCAGCTCCCTGGGACAGGAGTGGAAAGAAAGCTTCTCCAAGCTGCTTTGAGCCAGTGCCCATAAGCCTCTGCAGAGCTGCAGCAATTCTAATGCACACTCCAGCTTGAGAACCATGGGGTACAGGCCTCTAAGAAAAGGGTGAATTGCATTGGCTTGTTATTGTCATTGTTAGGTGCCATCAAGTCGGTATCCGACCCCTAGCGACGCCCATGGGGTTTTCAATGGCAGACTGTTTCGGGATTGCCTTGGGAGTGGATTGCCAGGTCCTTCTCCCATTTTTGTGGTGCTGGGAATTGAACTCGGGACCTCAGAGACTGCAGCACAGCGCTCTACCAACTGAGCTAAATCCCAGCCCTTGCATTGGCTTAGGAGGGAAAAAAAAGAGATATGAAGTCATACATAAAGCAAAGAGCAGAGGTGCAGAGTATGGCCATAAAATAAAACACATTCTACAGTTGCACTGTCCAACACAGCTGCTTAATTAACAGAATTAAAACTTCAGACCTCAGCCACACAAGCCATATGCTCAATAGCTCAATAGCTGTTCATAGGTTGTTGTTGTTATTAGGTGCCATCAAGTCAGTATCCGACTCATAGCGACCCTCATAGGGTTTTCAATGGCTGACTGTTTCGGGATTGCCTTGGGAGTGGATTGCCAGGCCCTTCTCCCATTTTTGCGGTGCTGGGAATTGAACTCGGGACCTCAGAGACTACAGCGCAGCGCTCTACCAACTGAGCTAAATCCCAGCCCTGTTCATAGGTAGTGGCTACTATATTGGACAGGGCAAGACACTTCCATCATTGAAGAAAGTTCTATTGAACTGGCTGTATAAAATCCCAGCTCCACTGCCTGTAAGTTGCACGACATTGTGTAAGTTGCTAACCCTCTATGAGCCTTTAGTCCTTCTCTATGAGGTGGAGCTTAAAAATATTCACCTACCAGAAAAGAAATAATAGGTGTAAATCACCCGGTAAAACAATCCAACCTACAGCAGAAGCCTGATAAATGACAGGTAATGTTGTTACTTTCATGATTTTTTTTTGAGTAGTCATTGGAGACATTTCTTAAGAGAATGGACAGTCTGCTCTGGCCAGGACAGACTCCTGCCACTGTTTCAATTGTAAATTTCACAGCTTGTGTGAGTAGGCTCTGTTTTTGGCAAGACAAACCAGCAGTGCCATTTGGAAGCAGTATCTATTTGCTGGCAGGCCAGAAAGGTGGCATCCTAACCCAGAGCAGTAAGAGATTTGTAGGAAGGTTATAGTTCTTGAAGCCAAGAAGCCTCATTTTGGGAGGGGCTTGCTTGTCTGCTTCCTCTCTTTCTTCTTTTTTTTAACCGCCAGTGCCAAAATCTCTGAGGTGGTCCATTACATTAGACTTCAGGCTTCAGTTAAAAAAAAAAATTTAGAAAGATGTCCAAGAGATCTAGCAACCTTGTTGACCACCCTCCATAAGAAAACATAATCCAGCCAGCCAGGTGCAGTGGCACACGCCTGTAATCCCAGCAGCTTGGGAGGCGGAGGCAGGAGGATCGCAAGTTCGAGACCAGAGGCAGTCTGTGTAATTTAACGAGACCCTGTCTCAAAAAGTAAAACAATGGGCTGAGGGTGCAGCTCAGTGGTCCAGCACTTGCAGAGCATGCAAGCGCGAGGCCCTGGGTTCAACCCCCAGTACCAAAAAAAAAAAAAAAAAAAGGAAAACATAATCCAGCCCAGAGCAGTTGTCTTACCTGGAGACAATGTCCCATGATGCCCTCTGGGCTCTACAAGGGGGGAGAATGGGCTAGGGAAAATGAGGAAGGAGCTTCACCTGTGGGGTTCTAGTTCCACTCATCAGGAAATAGGGAGTCATTGAATGTTATTGAGCTAAGATGATGAGAATGAAGAAATGCTTTAGGGAGACCACGGTTTTCTGCGACATTCAAAGATGGCTTCAGCCCTAATGAACTCAAATTCTGGCTGCCCAGGCCCACAGAGAACACAGGAAGCTCAAGGTTTCTAGTGCGGGGTGTCCAACCTGGAAGGGCAGGGTGGAACTGGATTTTTCTAACCTTCTTAAGATGTAAGTGATAAGCCCAGGAGGTGGTGCATGCCTGTAATCCCAGCAATTTGGGAGGCTGAGGTAAGAAGATCACAAATTCAAGGCCAGAAGCAGCCTGCATAATTTAGCAACACTCTGTCTCAAAATAAAAAGTAAAAAATGGGCTAAGGGTGCAGTCCAGTGGCAGAGGGCACTTACAAAGCATGGGCAAGCCCCTGGGTTCAACCCCTCAATACTGAAAAAAAAAATTGTAAGTGATAAGCCGCCAAGGATCTTAGAACAAATGGTCTTACATTGATATTTTCACATTCGATAATTTCATATTCAGTCTAAAGGGTTAGTGATTTCTTTTCATAAAAGGAAATTGCATCCAGGGCTAATTGCTCAATCTGAAATGTATCTGGACATTGTTTGGATGTTGGAAAGGAAACAGTAACATTGCAGAGTTTTAGCAAAGAAGAGAGTATTATTTTAGGGAAAAAAAATTAAATGTAAGTTAATAGGAAATGTACCCCCATGTGGGCTTCAAAGCTTTGCTGTATGCAATCAAAAGAGCTCCCCTATTTTGAGCTTTCCTTGACATTTTTCTCATTTATAAAATACAAGGGGAAATTCATCAGCACAGGCGAAATCCATTCCCATCCATTGATTTGTTAGCCAATCAATGGCCACTGTAATCTGAAAAAAAAAAAAAACCCAACAGTTTCTATGACCCTTTCCAAGTGAGGCCATGTTCAGCTAAGCTTAATAAAGAGAAAAACAGCAAGGACCATCTGGAAAACACTCTTCCGAAGTCACAAAAGATAGTGGCAGCCTTTGCCCAACCTGCTATAAATAAGTGTCTCAGGAAAAAAAAAAAAAAAAAAAACACCCGATTTTCAAATCTGTTTCTACTTAATACAGCTGCAATAGAGTTTATTTAGCTTTTCCCTATAGCGGGAAGACTGTTTGCATTTTTATTACAAGGGTCTAAATGTTTTTCACAGCCATTTCCATTGCCATTATTTTGAGGAACAACATACCACTCGGACCTGTCTGTTTGCTTCTGCAGCACACAGCGGTGGCCCCAGTGGCCTCTGCACCACGAGCTGGCCTCCAAAGCCCAGATTTATGATCCTGTTTCCTCTCTCAGTGTTGCAACCATCACCCAAATCCTGGCCTGCAAGGGGCTGGCAACTCAGAATGACCAAGTGTCACGTGCTACAAATCAATTATTCCTCCTGCTGGGCCCTGCACACTGTGGATCGCTGCCAACTCATTGCCTCTCCCTTCGCAGCTATGAAGAGGACCCAGATCACTATTCAAGCGAGGTCAGAACTCACCAAGCAAAGCGTATTGCTGGTGTGGCATGCCCCTAAATTCTCACCTCTCCTCCCCGGCTGAGTCCCTCTACACACGACACTCTGAACTCCTCAGACACTCTTGGGAAAAGGTCCTCCTAATATGAAGTGCTGAGAAATGAAGCACCTCCACTGATTTCTGTATTGAGCACCTGGCCCTACTCTCCACTAGCATCCCTCAATGCCCATTCCACTCCAAGAGATGGGCAGGGCACAGGTAACCTGGGGCCAATTTCTCTGTGTACTGACACAGCCCTGTCTCTGTCTATTCCATTTTTGTGTATGGGCAGGACATGGTTTACCCTCAGGACACCTTCCCTGTGCACGCACGACCCTCCTTTGTAGCCTTTCAAAGGCCCACCAGGGAGAAGATGACCCCAGGCTTGTCCCGGTGGCAACATGGTATCTCTTCCCACTGCCTATAGGCATCAGCGAGTTCTCGTTGCCAGGAGAAGCTCAGATGATGTCTCTTTCCTGGAAGAGTTTCCCCAAGCAGAAGTGCTGCTACGAGGAAACAAATGTGTGAAGAGGAAACAAAATTGGGGGAGGGGCAATAATTGGGAAAAATGCACCACCTCCCCACCACTGACTTTCTCGAGAGTACTGGAAAACACTGGACGTGGCGGTGGGCAAAAGGGCTGCCACCCTCTGAAATGGGTCTCTTACAATGTCACAAGCAGAGGGCTCACAAGTACACTAACAGGCTGAATTAATTGGCTGGGGCTTAAGATGCTACAGGAAAAATGACAGTGGGGAAGAGTGGGAGAGGAAGATGACTAGTGGCTTTGAAGTCACATCTGGAATCAGGTGCATATGAAAAAGAAATTAGGGAGGAATAAACCCATTCTCTATGAAACTCCAGAGAAGCTGCTAGTTCTTACAATGTGTCCCCCAATTACCGACGCCTTATTCAATTGCCTGCCTTAAAAAATATTGTGTCTTATACAATCTTATAGAGTTTCCACCAACGTTAGAATTCAATCAGGCATATGACCCATTGATCAACTGTTAATTAATCACTGCCATGAACCATATATATAAAAGTCAGGGGCAGGAATTGTGTCTTTTATTATTTCAAATTGAATTTTCTGAAAAAACACAAATTACTTATTAAATTTTGGTCTAGAACAGTGGTTCTCAACAAGGGTGATTTTGTCCCAGAGGAGACGTATGGCAGGGTCCAGGGTGGGAGAAGGGGTGATGCTACTGGCATCTAGTAGATGCCAGGGAGGCTGCGGAATATCTTGAAGTACACGGGACAGCCTTCCACAACAAACAATGGTCTGGCCCCAAGTTTCAGCTGAGAAACTGTGCTCTGGATAAAGCCAAATATGCTTACCTGTTAACATGCACAATCTTAGCAGTCCACAATGGGAAAAGATCTCACTTTCCTCCAAATCTAAGGTCAGTTTATATGTGTGATAACTAAGGATATGTTTGTTGCTTTTCCACGTAAACAAAATAGGTTCTTGACCATAAGCTAGGAACATTAAAGAAATACCGTGATGGTGGGGCATTTTAAATGCATAGTTCATCAGTCTAAATGGATGGAAATTAATATCTCGTGAAATAAAATGATTATCTAGTTATGTTCCATACAAAACCAAAATCAATATCGTGTATCTTACTTAACCTGCAATTAGAGTTAAAAAAAAAAAAAACTAAAGCAAGGGAAGGCCATTCTTTTTCATTTCTTGCTAGCTGGGTATATACTGCCGAGCATGAGGCATTAAAAAACAAACAAGTAGACAAAAAAAATTCTTTTAAAGCAGATTTTTCCAGAACATAAAAAGCCTCCCAAATCATTCTGTTTCATTTATGTAGATTCAATCATTCTTTAGTGAGCAAAACATGCAGCCCATTCTCTTGGTTATGCTTGCCTGGCTTTCCAAATGCCCTCAAAACGGGGATGATGAATCACATACTTTGGCCCCACTGTGCCAATTAATAGTAAGCAAAAGAATTCCACAAAGCCAAGATAGGACTTTCTGGGGGCGGCAAGATTCATCAGCCAATTGCTTTCAGAAACTGTTAAGAGCAGGTGTTGTGATTTCCTAAAATTCCTTTAGTTCTGGAACATTCTATGTGGCTCTGCTGTGCCCTCCCCTTGCGGGTAGGCTATGACCAGGAAACACCTATGTTCTCAGAATCAGCTTAGACTTCCAGGCTTAAATCATAAAGGAAAGAATGGCTGACAGTGATACCATTTTGACCCTTCCAGGCCTCCGTTCCTTTCTCTGAAATACGAGGCAAAAGTGGCCATACATACAAAGGCAAAAATAACAACAACAACAAAAACGCCCCTACACACCCAGACTTGGCTGCCAGTGAGGCTTGCTTCTGCTGCTGAAAAAGAACAGTTGCTCTAGTGCAGCTGGAGGAGCTTTTTCAGGGAACTGGTAATACCCTGGCTGTTAATGAATTATTTTTCGCCAGAATGTCGGATTCTTCCTGTGCTCCAGTAAACAGTCTGCTTCTGCCATGGGAAACAAAACCAGCTCCTTCTGAGGAGCCTAAGGAGGTCAGCCAAGGGTTCCCTGTGAGCAGTGCCCTCAGGAGCTAGAGCCACAGGCCCCTGACCTATAAATCACCACAGTCCCAAGTTCATTATTCCATCTCTCTCCATCTATTCATGCCATGCCCAGCACCCAGGGAAGGGCCCAGGAATGTGCTGATACTGCTCTGCCAGCAGAAATCCTTCTCCTACCCCCTGAACTTTCCTTAGCTCAGGTATCCCCATTTGTGGCACGATTGGGGGTGTGACATACATACTCTGTCTCCCTCCCAGAAACTGTATTTATGTTCTTATTCTTGGACTCATGAAGCTGTCAGGAAAATGACTGTGTGCATTCTCCTTTCTTCTTTCTGTTCTTTAAGGCTGGCCCCAGCCCCAAAGAAGCCACTCTCAGTATGAGGGTGTCTACTGGGACATTATTCTCCAAGCACTAGTCCCTGGGAAGGATGTTACTTTAAGCTGCTACAAGGGTGGGTGTCAAGGAAATCACTGCCTCAAGCAGGAGACAATTCTCCAAAGGATAACACTGGCTGGGTATTCTGGGTGAGGAAAAAGGAAAGGAAAGGGCTTTTTGTTCAAGCCAGCCTGGCCCTGTATTTCCCTGCCCCACCTTGCTCTCTCCATCTGGTTTCTGGAGCCCACACTCCTCCCAGAATAATCATCATGAGTAGGCCTAATGGGGAGCCCTCATAATGGCACTTTAGCTCCTGAAAATCAAAATCATGTGATGCCAGGCTGTTGTGGCTACTGAGTCAGCCCCAGGCCCCCCATGTGCCATTGAGAAAGAGAGTATTTATGCCCCCAGCACATATGCAGGTGCTATGACATCACAAGGCTGGTGGTTAGTGCTATCTAATAGAAATAGATAAGTCATTTAGAATGTCCTAGTAGGCACATTAAAAATTAAACTAAATAGGCAATATTAATTTTAACACTGCATCTCATATAACTAATGCATTCGAAATATTTCATCATGTAATCAATATAAAAATTATCAATGAACTAGTTTGCATTCTTTTTGTCCTAAGTATTAGAAATCCAGTGCATATATTATTGTTGTTGTTGTTGTTAGGTGCTGTCCAGTCAGTATCTGACTCATAGTGACCCTCATAGTGTTTTCAATGGCAGACTGTTTCGGGATTGCCTTGGGAGTGGATTGCCAGGTCCTTCTCCCATTCTTGAGGTGCTGGGAATTGAACTCGGGACCTGCAGCGCAGCGCTCTACCAACTGAGCTAAATCCCAGCCCCTTGCATATATTATAGCACATCCTAATTTGGGTCAGCTGCCTTTCAACTGGTGGACTGGGGTTTAACTCAGTTGGTAGAGTACTGCTCCACATTCTCCGAAGACCCAGGTTCGATTCCCAGCACTGCAAAAATGGGAGGAGGATGTGGCAACCCACTCTCAATTGAATCCCGAAACAATCAGCCATTGAAAAGCCTATGAGGGTAGAGATGAGTTGGACCCAACTGGGCGGCACCTAACAACAACAACAGCCTTTCAGCTGCTCTATAATCACAAGTAGCTAATGACTACTGTATTGGACAATGCACATAAAGGATGTTTCTATCACCATAGGAATTTCTGTTAGACAGTGCTGAGTTGAAAGACTCAAAATCTGTGGGAAGGGGAGTGACAGCTGTGAGCAGGATGTGCTCCAAAATTCTCTATAATTATTGAGTTGTTAGGGCTAATGATGGGGCTGGGATTTAGCTCAGTTGGTAGAGCACTGCGCTGCAGTCTCAGAGGTCCCGAGTTCAATTCCCAGCACCGCAAAAATGGGAGAAGGGCCTGGCAATCCACTCCCAAGGCAATCCTGGAACAGTCAGCCATTGAAAACTCTATGGGGGTTGCTATGAGTCAGATACTGACTAGACAGCACCTAACAACAACAACAGAGCTAATGATAACAGAAATTAGAACTACCAGGATTAGGATATTCTAGGAGCCCAGCCCTACCTTTGAGTGGAAATTAAAATGGGTTTTTTTTGAAAGACCCTGGAACTGTGCTTGGTCTGAATGTTTGCCACCCACCCCTCAAGTTCATATATTGAAATATTACTCACCAAGCTATGGTAGTAGGAGGTGGGGCTTTGGGGAGATGATTAGATCATGAGAGCAGAGCCCTCATCAATGAGATTAGTACCCTTTTAAAAAGAGACCCCGAAAGCTCAATTGCCCGTTCTGCCATGTGAGAGCACAATGAGAGGTCACCATGTATGGATTAGGAAACAGGCCCTCACTAGAACTGTGAGAAATAAAATTCCATTGTTGATAGGCCACCTAGTTCAGGCTATTTTGTTATAGCAGCCCAAGCAGACTAACACCAATCATCCCTACATTGTAGGGAGCTGCTGTATAGCTATGGGAAGGCCAGTGAAGACAATTGTTGCTCTAGGCATCTGCTGGTTGAGCTGCATCCATCATAGCTGTTTTGGTTTGTTCCGGTCAGGCCAGAGGCTGGGACAGATCACCAGAGTCACGTACTTCTTTCAGCAACAATTGTGTGTTTGCAATCTAATTTGGTGAAGTAGACACAGAAACATGATCAAATTACGTGTGCCTGTTTCTGCACGTGCATGTGTGTTAGTGTGTGTTTTTGGCCAGAGAGAGTTGGGTCATGTGTGAAACCCAGAAGTATGAATGTGGCTGCCAAAATGCCCTCCTCACCAGCTGCCATCATAACACAGGGGAGCAGTAGACACAAGAGACTCATCAAAAACTGTGAGCCATGAAGGAGAGGCCTTGAGTCTGGAAATAACGAGATGATCACGCCCAGGCAGACGATCAGGTGGGAGGAAGAAGTGGGAATCAGAGGCATTCTCCAAAGATAAGAGCGGCCCACTCCACAGCAAGCATGTCACCCTGACCCCAAAACCAAGCTTAATTCAGAATCCCACACAGGCTTTCGTGCACAGAAAAAGTGCAGTTAGCCATCTTTCCACCTCCTTGACAACCTCATTCTCTCAGGCCTCCCTCATATTCTAATCAGAGAGGCAGCACTCAGAAGCCCCTCTTTAAGGATTCAAATCCTGGCTCTTTGGTGGCTTCAGAATTTGTAGAGGCCATTTGGTTAACAACAGACTAAGCAACTTGCTTTGACAATGTATTTGCATAGCAAGTCCCCTCCTCATTTTTATTTAGTGTTTGTTTATTTGAGACACTAAGGGGTCAAAAATACCTTACCCACCCCTTGGTGCCACCATGGATAATCCCTTCACCTGTCTGACCTCAGTTTCCTCATATGCAAGATGTGATTAATACTGCTCATCTCACATGGATGTTGTAAGGATTAAATCAGGGCTTGCCAGCATGGAGCTATCAAGGGCTCAAACTGGAGCATGACACCCGGGAACTCTGAGTTTCCACCAAACATACGACACTCGGGATTTCTTCCTGCTGGGTCTCCCTCAGCCATGATTTACAGCTCCTTCCCCTACACCTTTCACTCCATCAACTCCATTATTTGGTCACTCAGCTGTCATTTACTTAGCACTAGTGGTGGGAGAGGGCTGGGATTTAACTCAGTTGGTAGAGCCCTGCCCTGCAGCCTCTGAGGTCCCGGGTTTAATTCCCAGCAACACAAGAATGGGTGAAGGATCTGGCAATCCACTCCCAAGGAAATCTCAAAACAATCAGTCGTTGAAAACCCTATGAGGGTCCTTATGAGTCTGACATGACTCGATGGCACCTAACAACAACAACAACAACAACAACAACAACAACAACAACAGTGGTGGGAGAAGGACGTGACAATCCACTCCCAAGCCAATCCTGAAAATAATCAGCCTTTGAAAACCCTATAAGGGTCTCTATGAGTCAGACATGACTTGATGGCACCTAACAACAACAACAACAACAACAACAACAGTGGTGTGTTGGGGATTCCTAAATGAAAGTGCACCATCTTTCCATCTGAAATAGTTGGGGACTATTGGGGATCTATCTACCTAGCACATAGTGTGCATCACCAGTGACTAGGCTGCCCCCTGCACCAATTAAGTACCATATTTTATGAGGGAGGATAGGCTGAAGACTCTGGCCTTTGGGAGAAAGAAATAAGAGACTTTGAGTAGGGGCAGAGGGACATATTGCCCCTTTAAATCATAACCACCAAAGTCTGGAATCGGAATCACAACTAGAAATTTCCCTGAGCATTATCTGTAAAATAATACTTCACTGGGGTCACAGGGTCACTGAGAAGGTTTCCCACATGTGAATTGCCTGGCAGACAGAGAACAACAACAAATGTTAGCTCCCTTCCCAATTTCTTTCCCTCTGCTTCCCTCTTCCCCCAAATCTAAGGTTAGGGGTGGAGCCAGGGAACAGACACTTGCTATTTTCTTATTGTGGCTTGGGAGTGCACAGCGTGTGGCTGTCTGCAGATACAGACTATCTCCATTCTGGGTGAAAGGATTTGAGAGGCCAGTCCTCTGCAGTTTTCCAGTCACTACAGCTAGTGCTCTCTGGCTGCTGCTGGCACCAGGGCACGCTCAGCAACACCTGGTCACACCCCTCCCAGCCTTTGCTTTTGCTCTCTTGCTGCTCAGATGGCTCTGTCTCCATAGCTCCATTTTCTGGGTATAAGGTTTTGCAAGTTTCCCATATTTCACCGTTTTTGCCCAACTGCCCGCCAACTACGCTGGCACCTGGCATCACCTGGAAAACCATTTGCTCATTTGTTCCAGAGATAAGCAGGTTTCCGAAGGAGGGCTGAGATTCTCTGAATAATAAAGGAAGCCCCTAGGGAGCTGAATGGTCCCCTGGGCTGGTGCCAAAAAAGCCAGTCTCTCACATTCCAGGTTGCTTTGGCTCATGGTGCAAGGGCTACCTCAGGCACACCTCAAGTGGGCAACGGTCAGGATGAGAAGCGAGTGGCCATTTGCAGGATACTGTGTGTATGTGAGGAGGGGCACGGGGTATCTGGGGGTGGGGGATTTCTCTGGGCTTCTAAGGGGCGGAGAAATTGGGATGCCACCGGGCTTATGATTCTGTGCCTTCCAGCCCACCCCTGGCTTCTGAAAGTGCCACAGCTCCTCATGTTGCCCTTCAGGGAGCCAAGGAGAGCAAAGCAGGAAGTGGGAGCCCAGTGCCACATTGGGGAGGGGCCCCACGCCCACTAACCTCCCTGTTGTCCTCCTCCCATACCGCCACCCCTCCACTGTCACAAAGGCAATGCCACATGACGGTTTCAAAGTTAACAAAAGTCTCCTGGTCTAGCAACAAACAATTCTGATGCCTGGAAAGGAGGAAGAGAGACGTCTGAGAAAACAGTGGGAAATGGTCCCTGGGAAAAGCAGAGCCAATCTTGCCCGGCCCATGCAAGGCTAAGAATCGTTTTCTCCCTGCTGGCTGCTTTTCTCTTGCTTCCAAAGAGAAGCTTTCAAAAATCAGCTAAATAAAGGGATCACACCAGAGGCTACGAGATAATGCTAACCCAACAAAAACAAAGACCCAAATGAAACAGAGCGAGCCTTGAGAATAAGCGGTTATCAAAACTTTGTTTGGCTGTATCTATTTATCATCGCTGCACACCAGGGCTCTGCGGAATATCATTCTGTTGATGTCACTTATCCTCAGCAAAATATTTACACATCCTTAAAAACGCCAGATGAGCGGGGCTGGCCCTCTTACTGCCGCAAGCCGCCTCTCCAGCCTCCTTGCCAGGCTCTGGATAGCCCAGAAGGTGGGGGCACGAGGGTGGGAGGCATTAGTGGGCACAGGTAAGAGCTCCCAACAGTTCTGGGAACGCGGCCACCCAGGCGCTGCGCCCTGCCCTGCCCACCTCTCCTCTACCTGACTCTGCACTCAGCAGCCACATCCCGCTACGGTGCCCGCGCCTCCTCCTCCTCCTCCTCCTCCCCTGCCTCGCTCATTGATTAAGTTCCCAAAGCATTGTTGAAGCCGGTCGCCGGTTCCTTGGAAAATGGGCTAAATTCATTAGGCTTCGCCCCTACCACAAAAGGAATATTCATAAAAGTTTGGCAGGCGGAAAGGGAGGCTGACTGCGTGCCACGGGGCGGGTGACAATCCTCTCCTCCCAAACCACCTTCTTTCTTCGTGCCCCATCCCTCTCCCCATGCATCCGTCGTGCCCCAAACCCACTCCGGGGACTTCTGATAGGGAAACACAAAGCAGCAGCTGTTTGGCAACATCTCTACCCCTCGCCAGCAACTGTGGTGGGATGCCATTTCCCCACCCAGGCGGAGCTTACCCGGAACAATAGTCGGGCTTTAAACGGCAAACAAGCAAAGGCACAGCGCACACCCCCAACCCCGAAAAAGCCCAGGCGGAGGGCGCCAGTCAACTCCCTTCCTGGTCAAAGGCGCCACCGAAACGCACGCAAAAAAAATGCAGCGAGAACGCGGCTCGGCGCCTAACATGGCAGAACGCCTGAGCTGGTGCGGCCACCCCGGGGCTGGGCACTGGGGGGCACCTGGGCTCCCAGGGCGCCGCCGCGCACTCACCCGGCTCCAGGGGGCTGCGAGGCCGGCTGAGCGTCACAAAGACGAGCCCAGCACGATCTGGCAAAAGGCAACTTTCCACCCGGCTCGCCAGGGCCGCCAGATACGTCAACAGAATCCATCTTCCGAAGGGCCTGGAAGGCGCCGGGTTTTCCGGGCCGGGGCAGAATGGCAGAGCCGGAGACAGCCCGGTGCGGTGGCCCGGCGCGGGGCGCGCCGCGCGCCGCCCTCCCAGCCCGGTGCCAGCGCGGGTGGCGGCCCGAAACCCACTTCGGGGCCCCCGCCTCGCGGGCCGGCGCTGCCTCCCCGGCCGTCCCCGGCCCCGCCGGCCAGTGAGCGGCGCCGGCAGCGGCAGCGGGGCCTGGGCGCGCCGCACGGGTGGCGGCCTCGGTCCGCGTCCCCGCCCCCGCCCGGCCCTCCCCGCTGGCCCCGGCCTCGGGGCGCCGTCCTGCCCCCGGGAGCAGGCCCCTCCCTAGGCGCCGGCCCCCGCCGGGCGCGCCCTGCGTCCCGATGGCAGGTCAGCCTGGGCAGGGCGGGGGTGACCCCGGCCCGCACAGGGGGCGCCGCGGCCGCTACCTCGCGATCGTGGCCGCCGCCTCCAGGAAGCCGCAGGGTACTCGCGGCTGCGGGGACTCTCTGGTCTGGCCTCGCCCTCGGCCACCTGAAGTGGGTGCACAGTGGTGGGAGCCTCCGTCGCCGCTGTCACCGAGCCGCTGTCGCCGCCGCCGCCTCTGCCAGTTGTGCGTGAGCGTGTGTGCGCCTGTGTCCGGGCGAGTGTGTGTCTGCGTGCGGCGCCCGGCCTTCACTATACACACCAAGGGGTGGGAGGAGGCGGGGAAGGGGAGGGCTTGGGGGAGGTGGCGGAGGAGGGGGAGCAGGAGGGGGCCCGAAAGGGTACCCGAGGAGGCGGTGGCGGAGGAGGGACAGGTGATCTCGCCCACGGGGAGGGCGTGGTTGTGGGCGGCACGGGGTGGCAGGAGGAAGGGGAGCCCGGGGAGGAGGGGGGAGAACGCACTGGGAAGGCCTGAGAAGCGGGGACCCGGCTGCCTCCCAGTGAGCTGGGGACCATTCCAGACCCCAGGATGAAGAGAGGGGGAGCAGAGCCCAAGAAGGAGAAACTGGTGGACTGATGGAGGCAGGGGAGGTGAGGGGAGCCCAGCGATCACTCTAAAATGCCAGTTGTGGTACAGGTCTAAGAACCTACTCACAACGTGGGAGACTAGTAAAGACAAAATTAGTCTGCGAACAGAATCTAGTTTCCACCCAAGAGGCGATTCGCACATTAATCTAACATTTATTAAGCGTCTAGTGTTTGCCACACACTGGGCTTCGAACTGGACTTACAGATGATGAATATATGGTTGGTGACCCATAAATCAACAATACTAATCAATAGTATTATTGATCATTAAAAAAAAATTTAAGCCTAAATCCTTAAAATTCTTTTTAAAAGCAAAGAAAGCAACTGCTTGGGTTTAATGAGTTCTTAAAGATGCAAAGGTTTTTTTCCTATTAATCAAAACAGGGTAAAGATATTTTCCAGAATAGCAGAGCACACGAATTACTTTAAGGATCAAAACAGAGAACAGTATGAACCTAGCTGTTCTTTGTATGCTCAAATCTCCTCAAGTCCCAACACTGTGTGTGTTAATCATGACTTCCCTCTAGCCGAATTTGGGGTGGCCACAAGAGTGTGAAATACCTAGAGAGCCTCTGCCTGGCCAGTTTATAACTACCGTGGGAACCCTAATTGGTATTTAAAAGGCTTTATAAACGTGATGTGACGCAAGCCTAATGTGGTAGTAACCAGGGCCAAATTATGACTTTTATGGACATTTTTGCCTTTGTGGAATCCTTTCTTCATAAAAAAAAATTAGATGTTACACTTTACAGTTGCATTTATGCCAAGATGAATCTATTGGTATTATATATTGAAATGGGCTTAGGGGTTAGCTCAGTTGGTAGAGTGCTACTCTGAGCACTCTGAAGCTCTGGTTCTGCAAAAATGGAGAAGGACTTGGCAGCCCACTCCTGAAACAATCAGCCATTGAAAACCTTACAAATAGCAGAGAAGCACTGATGTAGTGCCAGGCGTGCCACAGTGTTGGGGAATGTTTCATTCTGTTGTACATAGGGTTGCTATGAGTCAGACTCAACTCAAAGGCACCCAAAAATAACAACAGCAGCAGCAGTGTATATTCAAATAATTTATTCAACTTAAAATATCTTTTGCTAATCTTTAAAAATTTAAAGATTTCTGTGGGTTCCTGAAAGTACTGTGGGCCCCTAGGCACTTTGTCTACTGTCCGTTAGTGGAAGTCAGGCTCTTGGTATTTAATATCAATCCTTGATATTAAATTTCCTCTTTTGAAAAAGAAGAGTTAAGTTAGCAGCAACCCCATTGACACAAGGGCAGAAAGACACACAGTGCAAGTTTGTGAACTGATAATAATGAATATCAACAATAAGTACCAGTTCCTGCTTGTTTCAATCAGACTTTGGGGTTTTAAATCAGCCTGGAGTAAGCGATGATACCTGTGGAAATATTTGCCTATGAATGCGCCTTCAATCATTTCAGTAACCAAAGACTTTCTCTATAGGTCTTGTAACTGTTCCAAGTTGTTGGATGAGGTATGTGAGGTCTCAGTTGCCAGGACCTGGCCTGAACACAATTAAAGACACAGCTGGGCAATTATAATTGGGCAAGTTCATGGATGAAAGATCCATAAAGGTTTTGTGTGTGTTGAGGGGGTATGTGTGTATAAGGTAGGGACTGATATCCTGGAAGGCAATTACTAGCCTATTTCTTTTGTTGGCTTCATCACAACCCTGGGTTAATGTTTGATCCTCACTGGCAGTTGTGATTCATATTTGATGCCCTTTGAGGTACTTTTGTTTTCAGAAAAGATTATATTGATTCAGATTAATGCATAATAAACATGGCCCCCATTCCCAAAGAAATGTATGGTGGCACCCTTCCGCATTACCACTGTGGCTGCTGTGGCAGAGAGGAGGAAACAAGAGGAGCCCATAAAGGACAGTGTGTGAGGGGGAAACAAGGTGGTTTGGGACAGAAATGGGACACTAATGTGGGAGAATTACGTTTGTACAGTCAAAGGAGTACCTAAGAAAATGGAGCAAAGAAAGGACATGCACAAATGGCAGGAAAGAACAATGATAAAACATCTAGGGTGTTTCAGGGTGGTTTTTGAGATCTTTTGCTATAATATTTGATGACTTTAAATAAGGACTCAAGAAATTTCCCACCTCAGATCTGATTCTTTTTTCTATATCTTCTCTATATCTTATCTATATGCTTCTCTTAATATAGCATCTCTTCATAATCTAGCTTCCACATACTTACTAGGTGGGTGATTCATTCATTTATGGAATAAACATCTATTAAGCACCTACTGCTTACTCAGTCCTTGAGCTAAAGACTTGGGTTAGAAAGGTGGTTAACATATGGTTGCTGAGCCCAGTCTGTTCACTGTAAATCCCACACTGTGATGCTATGTGGTACACAATGAGTTATGAAAGGGACTAGTGAGTAGCTAAGTAGTGGGCCTATCACTGCACTGGGAAGAGTGGGAAATGGTGTGGGACAGAGAAGTCAGGAAAGGTCACACATAGATAGTGTGCTCCTGAGTGCTGAGAGACAAATAAGGTTTCCAACACAAGGGAAAAGCATCATAAGAAAAAGGAACAGCAGACATTGAAGCTCAGATACAGATCATGACCCATAGCCTGCAAGTATTTTGTGAATCTGGAATAGAGGCCATGCAGAATAGCAGAGGAGGAAGGAAAAGGAAGCTAGGTGTCACTTAAGATCCCTGGTCTGTCCTGTAAAGGTGCTTCTCCTTTGAGTGGGGTGTTTAGCAATGGAGTGACAAGGGAAGGGTGGATTGAGGAATGACCACTCTGTGGGTCAGTCAAAGGGCTGATTGGAGGGAGGTGAGATTGGCAGCAGGAAGACCAGGTAAGAGAGGCTGTGGCAATGATGAAGGCTAGAGTCAAGGTTGTGCTTGGCAGGGACGAAGAGTAGGAGCTTGAGTCAAGTGGTACTCAGGATGTAGAATCAAAAGGGCTCAATGGAGGAAACAGGAGGAGTTAGGGTGGCTGACTCAGGTGACAGGTTGGGTGAGTGTGTGGTTACTGAGATAGAGGCCCCTGAGAAGAGAAACAGACTCAGGGCTGGAGAGGATGAATAGTGTAGGTTTCCCTGGAAGCGGAAACAAGGATTTGAGAGTGGAAAGGTGATTTGGAAGGTGACGGAAACACTGTACGGGAGTGAGGAAGGGAGTCATAGGGATGGCAGTCTATGGGCCCTGTGTTATCAGAACCACTTACTACTGTGGCACCTGGAGCTTAATCACATGGGCAAACTCTTGGACACTCACTCAAGAGGTAAAGAAGGTAGTGAAGGACTGTACTGGAGGGTGCTGATTTTCTTGCAATTTTGACTTGGCATCCTGCCTAGGCAGAGGGTCCTTCACAAGTATAGAGAGAAGATCCTAGCAGCTGTATGTCTGAGGAGCACATTGAAATAGTAGCATCCAAAGAGTATGGAGGGAGCCCCACCAGTGTTGGCTCCAGGGAGTTAAGGCAAGGGCATCCCCATTTGGAGGGGCCTATTGGGTAGCCCCGTGGAAACGTCCAGTAGGCATTTGGAAGAGCAGGTCTGGAGTTCCAAATCTAAATAGGAGACCTAGATTTTGGAGTCATTAGGCCCTAGGTGTAGGTTGAGCCAGTGGGCCTTGATGAGCTCTGCAGAAGACATGTGTAAATTGGATGGGTGACTAAGCCCATCACCTTGTGGCGCGCCATGATCAGACTTGACCTGTATGAATACAAGTGGGCTTCTCAACAGATTCCTGAAAGCCCTGAAACTGCACAGCTTAGTCTAGTGTTCATAGCTGTAAATGTATCTGCAAAAGGGCCTGTTACTTTCAGGAGATTCTTAAGGGATCTATATTTCACTGATGTTGAATTATGTACCTAAAGTTGAAAGTTTGTTTTCAAATGTTTTGGTGGAGAATAATATTTACTGGGTGATTGAATGAGGCAGGCATTTGGAAAGCCACAATACAAAAGGATAAATGCTGAATAAAGCAATGCAAAAGGATAAATGCTGAAGAAAATGCAAGAGCTAATTGAACCACAGAGGACTGGAGTCAAACCCAGGCTTAGGGACAGAGGGTAGGATGCATTCAAACAGCCCAGCAAGAATGACAATTTTCTGTGAGGAGTATTCAGAGCCCGTGAAGAAAGGGAAAGGTTTTGACATTCCATAGAACGGCGACATCTAGTGTGGTCTATATGGGGTAGAGGTGGGAAGGATTTCATATGAACTATATTACGCCCTTTGAATAAAATTAGCAAAGACTGGATCAAAGGATTTGTGAGTTGGTCCTTCAGTTAGGCAATCAATAAGCATAGACTGAACAGCTATTACTTTACAGTACTAAGCTATATGCTAAAGCAAAAAGGGTAAAAAAATGCCATCCCTGCCCTGCATTGAAGGCTCTCAGAGTCCAAGTGGAGCTCTCTGTAGTCTCACAGTCAGAAGAGCATTTCATTTCATTTCATAGAGATTTTTGAGACATTATCACGAATAAGAAACAGGCTCATTATAAAGGGCTTTGCTTGTGGCAGCTCCATTCTGTAGTCCTCATTTCTCTTTCCTAGCAGAACATTAATGTTCAGACCCCCATCCCTCTCCTGTGAAACTTATGTGCTTTAGAATTTGATATTAGCTTTAGGGTTGATCTCTTTGATCTAAGAAAAATTGCATCCTTCTGGCTATAATTCAGGCCATATAGATGAGAGGAAAGATTTCCTAGGGACTCATAGGTAAATTCTTACTGTCAAGGAGGGCATCCTCACCTCCCCCAAAAGGATGTGTGGACCAGGTAACCATATTTGCAACTAGCAGCAGAAACATGCTGCAGACGACTATATAATTGATCATTTAAACCAGGACAATACTGCAGGTGAAAGGGGTTGCTATTAATGATTGTGTTAGGGCAAAAGGCATAAGTGGGTCTTCCCAGCAAACCAGAATAGATGGCCCTTGTGATTCTATGAGCCATGTCTAGGAGGGAGGTGATGCTGAAGGCAATATAACCAAGATAGAGGGAAAACACGGGGCCATGACTATGTTACTCAACTACTAGAGCAACCAACTCTAGAGCCAACTGGCCCTGTTTTTCCTGTTGCAAAAATTATCATATTAATTTATAGGTTAAGTTTCTTTGAGTCAGATCTCTATGCTAGGAATTGAAAGCATCCTAAGATATATGATGTGATCAAAAGATAAAATGAATGTTTAAATTAGAAAAGTTATTACAGTAAAAGACACATTGCTATTAATCCTCCTCAAAATATTCCCCCTGGCTTCAAACACACTTATCTCATTGTTCTTGCCACTTTCTGAAGCAGTTCTGGAAGTCTTCTTTCCCGAGTGTCTTTCGTTTCATCCTCCATCATGACAATGCTCCATGTCATACATCACTTTTGGTACACCAATTTTGGTCAAATAAAAACATTACAGTGTGTCCTCATCCACCTTATTCATCGGATCTGGCACCATGAGACTTCTGGCTCTTCCCCTAAATCAAAATGACCGTGAAAGGTAAATGTTTTGAATCTATTCAAGACATCAAGGCAGCCACGACAGCACAACTAAAGACACTCACAAAAGAGGACTTCCAGAACTGCTTCAGAAAGCGGCAAGAATGAAGGAATATGTGTCTTCGAAGCGAGGGGGAGGATTTGGACAGGGATAAATGGCAATGTGTCTTTTACTGTAATGAAGGTTTTTTAATTAAAACATTCACCATATCTTTAGATCACACCTTGTACATGCCATAACAGGATTGTCTTCATTTTGTTTTAATCCTGTCCCAGGAATAAGGGCCATTCTAGAGTCAAGAGATCTGACAAAAAACCAATGTAGGGAAGAAGTGGGTCAGGAATTGGTATCATAATCTGATGTTAAAGACAAGCAACGGAAGTAATGTAAACTGGCACAAGGCTCTACTGACTTTGGAAAGTCCCTGTGTACGTGGTGGTTTTCATTCTATCAGCACCTTCAAGGCACACTCCTGCCTCTGACAAAGGGTGATGGTGGTGAGATCTCCTGTGCCAGAGTTAGGAGAGTTGGTTTCTGTCTCCTGCTCTGTCACTACTCTGAGTGGCTTTGAACAAGGTGTCTTCTCTCTCTGGGACTTCAATTCCTTGTCTTTCTCACTTGATTATAGCCATCAAGGGAAGACCCCATGCTTATATTTCCCACAGAATCTACTCCTCTCATGTATGAGGCCTTCAATAAGTTAACTGTGAAATTCATTATTATGTCCCCTCACGTTTGTGCTTGGGTTCTTGTTCCTAAGGAGTATTAATATCCATGGTCTCCTTCAAGCATTATAGCCAAATGCACTTTTCTTTTCTGAGTGGGTTCTCCCAAATGAGCAGAGAGCACAAGCCTAGTGAGAAGCCTGATTGCATGAGATACAGTAGAGCTCATATGAAGTCAGCAAGGAAGGACTAGAAAATAGTTATAGTCAGGATAGAGATTTAGAGTCAGGGACATGAAATAATAAGGCAGTGGATTTTAGTTACAGGAGAAATAGACCAAGCTTTGTTTAGGGCAAGTGACTTACTTTGCTGGATGCAATATCTGTGCTAACAATGGCACAAGTATAGCTGAAATCCTGGCACGTAAAGGGGCAGGGGTAGGGCAGCTCAGAAATGACCCCACAGAACTGAGTCTTCTGATGGGGAAAACAAGCCTTAGAGTGGGGTATGCAGAAGAGTTGGATCCATACACACTCCACAGGCCTGTTCTTTTTCAAGGAGTCACACTTACCTACCCTTTCTTAAAAAGCCATTCACAAATAAACCAGATAGATCTCTGAGTAAGAAAGGACAAAATCCACAAAAGCGCCCTGTAGTAATGAGTATTACCAATTAGAATATTAGCCAAAACTGATAAGAAACAACTGCAGACGTCAGGCGTAGTGGCTTACGCCTGTGATCCCAGTGACTCGGGAGGTGAAGGCAGGAGGATCGCAAGTTCCAGACCAGAGGCAGCCTGTGTAACTTAGCAAGACCCTGTCTCAAAATAAAAAAGTGAAAAATGGGCTGAGGGTGCAGCCCTGTGGTACAGCACTTGCAAAGCATGCAAGTGTGAGGGCCTTGGTTCCATCTCACAATACCCACCCCCCAAAAAAATGAAAAAAAGAAAGAAAGAAAGAAAGAAAGAGAGAGAGAGAAAGAAGGAAAAAGAAACAATTGCAGAGACACATCAATGCAGGAGTATTTTTATTAAACAGGATAACAAGCAGTGGCCCATTAATATCCTCAATCAACCCCAAGCCACGGTCGCCTGGTGCCTGGCACTGTGATGAGCGCAAGAGTCTGTCTCAGCAGTGGTCTCTTGGGAGAAGAGCTCTTGCGGGGTTTCTTGGCCATCGACACCATTGGCTGTTAGAAATGACTAGTTCCTCCACAGATACTGTCTGCCAGATCTTGCTAGCATACATTTCATGAACAAGCAAGAGCATGGCAATCAGTTTCCCAAATGGCCTCTGCCACAACATGCACTGCCTATGCCCACCTGCCTCAGTGTATCCATAACCAGTTAGGTTTGTCTGCAGTCATGCACTGCAAGTTTCTCCAATGCAACTGGCAAGGTTTCTGGGGCTGTAACTTCAAGGGATGAAAGGGGTTACAAAATCATTGTTTGAACCAGACATCAATAAATATCTAATACAAAAAGAACTTTTTAAGCATTTCTGGGAGAATTTCTGAAATTACAGAATTTTATAAATGGAACAATTTGGAGGGTGCTGGAGAGTAAAGCCAGGGCCTTGTGCATGCAAAGCATGAGCTCTACCACTGAGCTACACCCCAGCCTCTATGCATGGAAATTTTTTGTCAAATGAGGAAAAGAGAGCAAGCATACAATTTGTCTTGTCTAGGCTGGTTGGCATTTTTAATTGCCATGCTTTGCATTTGTGGCCTCTTTGTGCCAGGTCACCATCTAATAGCTCTCATGAGATTGCTCACTGTTGACCCCTGCTCACCTTGGCCCCTCACAGTGAATTCTGTGGTGCTCTTCACACCTAGGATCATCCTCATCCAATTTCTGAGCTAGACCACCAGTGTGTTGGGTCTGAGACAAGGTTGGCTTCTCTCACCTAGTCTTCTCATGTTCCTGAGCAGAATAAATTGGACATTATTCAGCCACAAAGCCATAGCCTTCACCAGTGATTGTCTCTGTGACCTCTTCCCACATTGGTCCATGCCATAGAACTTGGGTTCTGGGGCTGATTCTCTGCAGAGCCCTCAAGCTTCCAGTGTTGTGTACCAAGCAACACAACCCACTAAGTGTCCCCACCAATGTCTGATGTACACACTGCTGTGCACATGGGATAGAGTTGGTTCCTCATTCACTGATAGCCAACCTTAAATGGACCATCCCCAAACTTGACAGGAATGTTGCATAAACCGTGGACCACCACCACCCTGGATTCATTCATTTTCTGTCTCTCTCCCTCTCTCTCTCTCTCTCTCTCTCTCTCTCTCTCTCTCTCTCTCTCTCTCTCTCTTTTTCTATTAGATGGACCTTTGTTTTTTGAAGAAAAAACATTTTAGAAGAAATAGAGGTGACCTTTTGGAAAATACAACATTATTCCTTTAGAGAGATTCACAATTAATGTAGAAGTCCCAGAAAATACATATAATTTATTCTTTGAAACAATGAATTGTTCATTGTAATGTTCATTTAAAAATTACATATAAGCATAAAAGGCTATTCTAGCTTCAGTATAAACATTCAATCATAACCACTTTCAATGATCTGTATATTCTGTTCAAGTGTTTCTCCTTATAGTATCTACTCAACTGAAATAATATCACATCTAATTTTAGTCTTGCTTTTGTCTCTTAATATCT
>VMDO01019720.1:0-39060 GCA_007922755.1 Pedetes capensis
GTTTTTTTTTTTTTTTTTTTTTTTTTTGTGGTACTGGGGGTTGAACCCAGGGCCTCACGCTTGCATGCTCTGCAAGTGCTGAACCACTGAGCTGCACCCCCAGCCCATTTTTTTACAGGGTCTCGCTAAGTTATGCAGACTACCTCTGGTCTCGAACTTGCGATCCTCCTGCCTCCGCCTCCCGAGCTGCTGGGATTACAGGCGTGCGCCACCGAACCCGGCTCAATGAATTGATTCTTATATCTGTCCTCTGCATTTCCTTTTCTCTGTTACAGCCAGCCATTACTCGGTCCCCGCATTCCTGCACTCCCACCAAATGCCTCTTACTTCAGTCTTTCACTAAATCCATCCTTTCACTGCCACACTTATCTTCCTGCTGTTCTAGCAGGCAGATGCTATCCAAGGGCATTCTGTGTGTCCTTCCTCTACCTTACTTTTAAAGTTCTCCACCATTTTGCCCAAACTATTTCATTCGTCTCTAAAGTCACAAATGTTAGAAAGTTCAATCTCCTTATTCTTTGAAAGATGCTATGTCTATTCTTGACGGACAATGCTACTTTCTCCATGCATTCTAATTCTATCAGTCTTTTAAGATTGATTTATTTCCCTGTATATTTTATTTTGAACACTAAAACAAAAGAATTACAAAAGATATAAATACATTTATATGTTTTTTACCGTAAAACATTGTAACATGTATATCTTTCACCTTATGGGAGAAGGACATGGCAATCTACTCCCAAGGCAATCCCAAAACAATCAGTCATTGAAAACCCTATGGTGGTCACTATGAGTGGGACTCAACTCAACAGCACCAAACAACCACAGGAACATCTTTCATCTTAACAGATGTATGATATTTATTTAATTGGACAAACTTAAGAGAGTCAATTACTTAGAAACTGGTCATTTAACTACTTAAATGAAAGGACTTACTGGACATCTCTGCTTCCTTAAACTAGTTTTTGTCATTAAATCTAAACCACTTTGAGATGTTGCTTAGAAGTAGTGGGTTTAATTTTTGGTTGTTTCAGAGTGTCTGTAAAGATGAACAATTAAGTGATAAAGATATTAAAAAACATACAATGGATGCCCTTGTTTCTTTCTCTCATTGTTTGGAATGCAGTGTCTTTTGAGATGTCTTTGCCTGCTGAAGACAAAGCTGCCTGAAACGTGGTGGGCCAGCTGACTCCACAAGCATTTACTCTGGGGCCATTGTCCCTTGTGCAATGTTTTCCATAAAGCCCTGTCTGTGTTAACCCCAAAGGAATGCAGCTTGCCTGGGGCCAAGGCCTCTTCAGCACGTCCATGAAAATCAGCCCAGGAGCAGGGTGTACAGTATCAATCTACACAGCAATACAAGGAGCCCCTTGATTGGGTAAACAACCTCTTAAGTCTGTCACATCATGAGATTAAGAGTAAAATTGAATTTCTACTTTAAAAACACATTCACAATATCTTACAGAGTATCTCTATTAAAATTCATCTAGATATTTTTATTATAAACACTAAATATAGTACTTTCATTTCTATTAAGTTAAATTAGCTTTCTGCATATGGCCTTTGCCATCCTTTTTGCTATTCTTCAGGACTTAGTTACTCAAATAAACAAATATCTAGCAAAATGTGTGAAAAACCTTGGAATCTGAGTGAGTAGGTACTTTCAAAACCTTTCTATACTCCTAGAGTAACTTCTATAAGCAATTTCATGGAAAATACTTCTCAGCCCCCTTTTTGAGGCAAACTCTTCCTTTTGGTCCTTAACACTACTCTTCTTGCTCTCCTTCTACCTCTCTGACTTCAAACTCCTTTCTCAGTCCATGCATTCATGTTGATTTTTGCAGAATTTAGTCTCTGACATGTGTCCAACATGCTCTTTCTTACTATTCCCTTTCAATTACTTCTCCACCTTGTCCAGCTACCAAGCACCCTATCTTCTCCCACCAAGCACTCCACTAGTTTCATTCTCTGCTTTGATCTGTCTGGGCCCCCCTGAGATACTCTCATCCTCAACTCCTTTCTCAAAATACTAACTATTATTGACAAAAAATGTGGAGCAACAAGAACTCTCATTTGTTGGTGGGAATGAAAAATTGTGTAGGCACATTACAAAACAGTTTGGCATTTTCTTGTAAAACTGAAGATACTCTTGCCATATGATCCAGTAAGCCTACTTCCTGGTATTTACCAAAATGAGTTGAACACTTACATCCATGGAAAAACCTACACATGGATGTTTATAGCAACTTTATTCACAATCACTAAAAAATCTCTTTTAATAGGTTAACTAATAAAAGTGTGATCTGATGGATACATTATGATGATTAAAAATTGAACTATCAAGCCATGAAAACACGTGAAGCAACCTTAATGCATATTGCTGACTGAAAGATGCCAATCTTCAAAGGTTGAATGCTATACGACATTTAGGAAAATGTGAAATTACAGAGATAGTAAAAAATTAATAGTTGTCAGGAGTGAAGAAGGAAGGAGAGATGAACAGATAAAGCACAGAGGATTTTTAAAGCAGGGAAATTACTCAGTGACACTCCAATAGCAGATCTTTCACAGAAGCCAGGTTTGGAAGGTTGCCACATAGAAATTCAATATGTGAGACAAATGTTTGGAAAAAGAAAGTAGTAGGGATTGCTAAGGATGCTAGCAACCTGGAGAAAGGAAGACAGCCTCTGCAGAGTTCCCTTCCAAGTCCTTGGAGAAGTAGGGAGATGATTATATGAGGACCAGGTTAAGGGCTACATGCAGAAGTAAGCATTTTCCAGGAGTTAGAGTCAGGAAGCATGATGGTTTGAGAATGACTAGATAGCAATCTTCTAGTGATAGCCTATTCTTATCTTAAGGGCAAGATGTTCTAGAATGTAGAGTGAAGACCACATCCTGGGAAGGAGAAAGGGAACAGGAATAAAACTACATAGAGTCACTGATGGCAGAAGCCTCTAACAGATACAAGTCAAACATTTGTCCAAACCCACAGAATGGATACCATCCAGAGCAAACCCTAACATAAAATATGGACTCAGGGTGATAATGTGCATCTATGTCATTCATAAATTGTAACAAGGGTTTTACTCTGCGGGGAAACTTGGTACAGGAGTCTGGGGGAGAGCACAGGAATATGGGGGCATTATGGGCACTTTCTGCATTTTCCACTCAGTTTTGCTCTGAATTTAAAGATGTTGTTAAAAACATAAGCTTATTAATTCAAACTTTTTTAAAGCATTAAAAATAGAAAGTCTGGATCAATGCAGCAGTGGGCTTCTATCTGTATGGTGCTTCTGGACTTGTATCATCTTGTGTCCATCTTGTACCCAGTGCTAATCTACATATCCCTGATCAGACCATTTAGTTGCAAGTGAAAGAAAACTCAATTTGAATTACCTTCAACAAAATGAAGAATTTATGTACTCCTACAACCCAAGGAGACTGGGATTTAGTTCAGTTGGTAGAGCACTGCTCTGCAGTCTCTGATGTCCTGGGTTAGATTCCCTGCACCACAAAAATTGGAGAAGGTCGTGTAATCCACTCCAGAGGCAATCTCAAAACAACCAGCTATTGAAAACTCTATGAGGGTCGCTATGAATTGGCCACAACTCAATGGCACTAACAACAACAACAACTACCCAAGGAGCCCACAGCAATACTACACTAGCATCTAATTTCATCAGATTTCAAGAGCTAAGCAAGACTGATCCTGGTTAGTACTTGGATGGGAGACCATCCAGGAATATCAGGCTTGGGAGAAAGACCTGACCACCCACTTCAGAAACCATTAGCATTGGAAACCCCATGAACAGCAAAGAAGCACTGGCAATAGCGCCAGGCATGGCACACTGTCAGGTAGCGCTTTGTCTGTTGTACGTAGGGTCTCTGAGTCAGATCTAACTTGACAGCACTTAACAACAACAACACAACCCAAAGAAGTGATGAACTGCCAAAGTGCGAGAAGCTTGTAGATTCAGCCAGTACTGATGAACACAGACTCAATTGATTGGATTCTCTTTCCACCTTGTTTCTAAATCTCTCTGTATACTGGCTTCATTTTCTCTCAAAACAGTTGAGTTTCCTTCACATGGGAAGAAATTAGGCTCCTGAATTTTATAACATACAGTTTCTGTCTTAGCATGTTTGGGCTGCTATAAGAAAATAACATAAGCTGGGTGGTTTATAAACAACAGAAATGTATTTCTCACAGTTAAGGAGGCTGGGAAGTCCAAGATCAACACAGGGGCAGATGTGATGACCAGGGAGGGCTCACTTCCTAGTTCATAGACCACTGTCTTTTCACTGTGTCCTTATATAGTGGAAGGAGAGAGCTCTAGTCTCTTCAGCCCCTTATAAGGCATTATTCTCAGCCATGCAACCCAATCACCTCCCAAAGGCCTCACCTTCTAGTATCACCATATTAGGGATTAAGCTTCAACGCAGGCATTTGGTAGGAAGACGCAGATATTCAGTCCACAGCAGCTTCTATTACCAGGGAGTGACTAACTTCTATTCTCTGAAATTCAAATGCAAAGCTCTGGAATGCCGCCATTGGTTTATCCTGGTCCCAATACTGAACATGGACAAGCCACGGTGTCAAAGGGAAATAGACCTAGTTGTTCAGAGGCTTCCCCCCAAGGGAAACAGCAGAGGTCAGAGAAGAGATTGTACACTATCATAGGAGCCCTATGGTGGCCACGTGAATGGGGGCAATGCCAAGGAGGATGAAGGAAATACCAGCAGATAATACCATAGATGGGCTGGGATTTAGCTCAGTTGGTAGAGCACTGCGCTGCAGTCTCTGAGGTCCCCAGTTTGATTCCCAGCACTGCAAAAATGGGAGATGGACCTGGCAATCCACTCCCAAGGCAATCCTGAAACAGCCAGCCATTGAAACCCTATGAGGGTCACTATGAATTGGATACCAACTCAATGGCACCTAACAACAACAATACCATAGATAGCCACTAGAGGATCCTCACTAAAATACAGCCTTCGCTCTCACCAGTCCACTGAAGTGCTTCTGATATGGGCAATATTACCTCTATATTACAAGATAAAATGGGAAACTTTTCTTCTTTCTGCATACTGCAACTCTTATTTATCACTTATTGTTACCAGCTCCTCCCCTCTTCTGGAAAGAACTTCCTCTCTGGATTATGTAATATCATTCATTCCCGATATCTCATCTCTGCAATCACTTCAACCTATCTGTTGTAAATTTGTTCCCCTCTATTAGTTCCTCTTTTTTCAATATTTTATGGAATATAACAGTATCCTAGCTTCTTATAAGAGCTTCATATAATTGTCTCTCGTGCTATATTTATGTCCTTTAATTTATCTTTATCATAGCTTATTGTTGTTGATAGGTGCCATCGAGTCGGGTCCAACTCATAGAGACCCTCACAGAGTTTTTCAATGGCTGATTATTTCAGGATTGCATCAGGAGTGGATGGCCATGTCCTTCTCCCGTTTTTTTGCAGTGCTGGAGATCGAACTGAGGGCCTCAGAGAGCACAGAGCAGCACTCTACCAAATGAGCTAAACCCTAGCTCTTATCATAGTAAGGTAAATACTATGAAATAGAAATCGGATCTAAATATGTGTCCAGTTTGAGAGTAGTTCTCTGTAGTTTCCTACGCAATGTTCAAATTTCTGAGACCAGTATACTTTCTGGTCCCAATTCCATTCATTTTCTATGTCTCTCTTTCACTACTACCTTCTTTGTAGTCATCGACTGAAATTTTCACATCTCTGCCACTTCTCTGGGAAGAGAGAAACGTTTTACTTCTAGTCTGTTTTTGCTTTGGTTTTACCAGTTTTCTTCTAACTTGCTTGTAATTTTCCTTTAAAATTTAGTTCAAGAGGAACAGATTGTTCAACACAGTTTTCAGGGAGGGAAAAACTGTATTTGGAGCTGAAAATTAAGTTAAATCTTTGCTTCATTAAAGTCACCAAAATCAACACCAAATGTAATAAGAAAGATACATTTAAAAAATTAAAAACAGAAAACTGAGAAAATTTGTAGTTTGTGGGGTTAGGGATATAGCTCAGTGGTAGAGCATTATATCAAACATGTGAAGCCCTGGATCTAATCCCTAGTACTTCGAATAATTATAATAAAATAAAATAAATAAAACTGAAAGATTTAATTGGGTAATAATTTAGATTTTTGGCAGTTCAAAACCAAAAGCAATTAGCAAGTGACAGACTGGAGGAATATATACAACAGACACCTCATAGTATCTATAATATATAAATATATCTTGCACATTCAAAAAGGAAGGATTATGACTCCAAGAGAAAAAAAATAAGGGATATGGATAAAAATGGATATATTTATTTTAAAAACGAAGAGAAATAGACCAACAAATTTAATAGTAGTTTCTGCTAAGGGGCTGATAGAGGTAATTTTTATCTTTTATTTTATTCTTTTCTGTATTGTACAAATTACTCAAAATTAGATTATATTTTATTTCTAAAAATATAAAGTATGCATTTGTTCAGTTTTAAAAGTAGGAAACAACAAATATCTAAGAATAGTCAAGGATTAACTTTTTTAAAGTCTTCTCACTGGTCATGGTGATACAGGCCTATTATGTCAGCAGTCAGAAGGCTGAAGCAGGAAGCTCATGAGTTCGAGGCCACTGTAGGTTACATAGCAAGTTCAAGGCTAGCCTACGCTACATAGTGAGACTATCTTAAAAACAAAGCAAAAGTCTTCTCAAAAAGGCTTCCATCACATGCTTGATTAAGCTCTAATCCCTCAGTCTAGCTAAATTCTTCATCCCTAACTTCTGGCTTTTTTTCGCTTTATCACCTGCTAATTTCTAAATATATTTTAACCAAATACATCCGGTGAACTTTTATCTTTCTTTCTTTTTCAAAAGTACCGTTATTCCTGATACCCTAAGTTACCTGCAATTATCCATTTATGCTATACTGTGCATCTGACCCTGTAATTTACTAAACCAACTGCCTGGAACATCATCAGCACTTATCTGCCAGGAGGTTCTAACCTGACCTTCAAGACTTCAAGAATTATTCCAGTAGCTTTTTTCTGACTTTCCCAAGCAGAGTGAGATACTTTGGTTTCTATGTTCCCATCAATCCCAGTGTGTCAGTTCAGATCCAAGTCTAAATAGAAGTGGAAGAGATTTACTGGGGGACAAGACTCTGGAAGACAAAGAACAGAAGGAGCAGGAGGATCCAAGAAGGGAAACATATAATAAGGCAGGTCACAAGCCTATGAAAGGAGAGAGTGAAGGAAGGAAGACTCACTAGAAAGAGTCTCAGACTGCAGTGTAAAGTTTCAACCTACCCAAGAGGGAACTCCATCATAGCTTGCCAGGCCCAACTCCCTATACTACGTTCAGTCTTTGATGCAAGCTGTCCACAGAGTGTAGCTTCAGCTCAAATGTTATAATCAATCCTGAATTTGCTGTGACTGGTGGCTATAACCTAAATTCCCTCCTTGTCTTAAGTTCTCTCTTGAAGAGAAATCTAACTGGCACACCCTTATCGTTGCACACCATGGAATATCACAGACTGTATAATACTGTTACAGATTGCTTACCTGTCTTTCTTCCTCCATAATTGCCTTAAAAATAAACAAAACTTTAAAGCTAAAGTGATAAATTTAAAAGTGTTTACTCATTTTCAAAATGTATAGACATTGTCTTATTTACCTTTATATCTCCTGACAGATGTTCAATAATCATTTACTAAATAAATGAGAACCAGTATAGCAATCGCAGTATAGCAATCTCTTCCAAACTATTTTCTTTAGCTTTCTGAGGACCCATAAAGAAAGTATATTTTCTGAGGACCCATAAAGAAAGTAAAGAAAGAAAGCTTTCTGAGGACCCATAAAGAAAGAAAATTTGTATTAATTGTATTTGTATTAATTTGTAAAATTTGTAAAATTTTTGTATTAATTTGTAAAAATTTGTATTAATACAAATTGAAAATATGTATTGTATTAACTTCATCTCACCAACTATTTGGCTGTGGCTTTTTTAGTAATAGAAAGTAGAGAAGTATGTCCTGTGTTTGAAGAAAGAAACTAGAATATCACTTCTTATAATAAGAATATCAAGCAACAATAGTCCCGAAAAATCCCCTGTATACCTGAGCTTGAAAGCTTATAAACTTTCATCTTATTGTTCAACCCACTAGATAATCTTGGGTAAAGTCCCACTTCACTGAGAAAATAGAAGCCGTTTGTCAAATGTAAACTCCAGATCCCCTCATTGTCTATCATACATTTGAAAATTTCCTTGAAAATCATCAGTTTATGAAGACATAGAGAATTGTAGAATTGGCAGATACTGATCAACCTATGTGCCAAGTACTGTACTATACAACTCTCCCCAAGCTCAAATAAGGACAAAGGCCTCAAGGAGGTTATGTGGGTGTGCAAAGCCAGGTACTATTTTTAAAGCAGAGATTGAAGCCAAATTTCTTTTACTCCCAAATGCAAAAATGTTATGCTTACACCATTTTCTCTAGCTTTAAAACTCCTATTTGAACCCACAAGAAGTCTAGTTCAATCAAAAGCAAATCTCTGTTCCACCTTTCGAGGTTTTTGTCTATCACATCAGAGACTTTTGGGAGAATTGGAATGACTGATCCCTAAAGGAAAAATTCTTTCAGTATGGCTTATGAGCCATCACTGACTGGCCTAGTTGAGGCTTAGATGTTTTTAGAATAAAAGCAATTGAGTATGCTCTCACAATCAATATCACTCCTTTCTAATTGCTATTAAGAAAGTCAAATGTTCACTAGATATATTGGATTGAGATATTTAGAAATTTTTATTAAGTTGGAAATGAATTTAATGCATCTTTAATTTTTTTTTTTTTTTTTTTTTTGGTACCTGGGAATTGATCCCAGGGCCTCATATTTTTGCAAGTGCTCAACCACTGAGCTGTACTCCTAGCCCATTTTTTACTTTGTATTTTGAGACAGGGTCTTGCTAAGTAACCTGCTGCCTCTGGCCTCGAACGTGTGATCCTCCTGCCTCTTTCTCTGCTTCCCAAGTCACTGGGATTCAGGTGTGTGTCACCATGCCCAGTGCACCCTTACATTTTTGAGGTAGGCATCCAATAGGAAATCCCATGAAAACCAATCTTATTATTCTTAGACGCACACAGTAGAAAGCCAATGAACTGATTATTAATGTTATTATCACTTCATATGTGGTCATTACAACAAGGGGCTCAAGTAAATTGCCAGATTAAGTATGCATTATTTAATTTGTTTCACTCAGAGTGGTGAACTATGTTAACTTTCATACAATATCTAGCTCATAATTTTAAAAAGCTCATCGAGTTACATTAAGGCTTTCTAAGAATGGATTTAGATTTAATTCTTCAGCCTATATCCCCATAGGACTTGCATGAAATTTTTCTCAAGTAAATGCTTACTTCAAAGAACCGTTTCCCAGCCTTCTTTCCACACTTGCAAGGGTGAGAAATGGTTCTATAAACTTGAAACTGCCTGGTGTGATTTTTATGGAAATAACAATGGCAGTTCAACAATGGAACCGAGGGCAGGAGTACAAACTGTTATAAATACATCCCTAATAACGTCAGTGTATTTCCCTTATCTTCCTCACAACTATCTCTGGGGAAATAAAAACTCTGTTCCATGCTCACTTGAATTCCTGCCATTGTGCTCTGTGCATCAGTCTCTGCAGTCCCAGGCTTCCAGCCTATGACTGAGGTTATCACCTACTCTGTCACACGCGGCCACTCTCATAGGGCTGAAATCCATGGAAAACAGAAGAGGCAAATGATTCATGAACTCAGCAGTAAATCAGAGTGAACCAAAAACAACTGAGAAGGGCAAATTTTAGCTGGAAAACCAGATTTCCAAAGGAAACTGTACTAAATATAAACCCTTTCCTATGTGTTGGTAACTGTATTTGTTTCAAATTTCTAACCATTGAAAGTGATGACATATCTGGCTTTATAATGTGCCAAATGCATCACTTCCTTCCCTCTCTCCTCGATACCCCAACTTGCACATTTAAGAAAAAGGCTGAGGACAGCTAACTCTGTAAGATTATATAGTAGAATTTAGTCTGGTTTATTCTGGGAGATTTCTTAGCTTTTTCTTTAGGTAACAACTGTTCTGCAGAGAGCAGGTGTGAAATTTCTCTCCAGTACTTCTGTATTTGGTGTCTGTGATGTTTCTACATGTATATGATAGTTCAGATATCAGCTTTTTTTTATTTTTCCTGGTGGTACTGGGTTGAACCCAGGGCTTCACACTTGCCTGCTTTGCAAGTGCTGTACCACTGAACTGCACCCCCAGCACACTGTTTTACTTTTTGAGACAGGGTCTCACTAAATTTTGCAGACTGCCTCTGGTCTTGAACTTGCGATCCTCCTCCCTCTGCCTCCTGAGTCGCTGGGATTACAGGCCTGCGCTACCGCCTCAGATATTAGCTTTGGAGGGGATCTTATTTTGTAACTGTTAGTGCCTCAGACATGACTCAGGATTTGTGGCACAACAAATCTCTCAAAGAATGAAGAATAAGGCCAAATCATTGAGTGGCAAAGTATGACTTTCTTAGTCTGATAATTCCAACATCTGTGTCCTATCCACATCTGATTCTGATGTCTGCTCTGTCTCTTCAGATTAAACTTTTTCTTGGTATTTATCATGCATTAGAGGATTTTGCTGAAAGCTAAACATATTGTATCAGATAAGAACTGTGGGAAACAGGCCTCTTGTGTAAGATTTTATATTATTCTATTTAGGAGATCCCTCACAGGTCCATCAGCTTGTCCTGCTGTGGGGGCTTGCATGTTATTGTGATGCTGAAAGCTGTGCCACTGGTATTTCAGATACCAGCAGGGCCACCCATGGTGGACATGTTTCAGCTGAGTTTCCAGACTAAGATAGACTAGGGAAAAGGGCCTGCAGCCCACTCCTGAAACAATTAGTCATTGAAACCCTATAAATAGTAGAGAAGTACTGTCAAATATAGTGCAGAAAAATGAGCCCCCAGTCTGGATGACATTCAAAAAACGACTGGGGAAGAGTTCCCTCCTCGAAGTAGAGTCAACATTAATGATGGGAATGGAGTAGAGCCCCAGGACCCTCCATTTGCTCATTTGACATGACTCAAAATGAGAAGATACAAAGTGCCTGCAACAACAGACTCAAACATAAAAAGATAGTGTGCATGGCATAGTGTCGGGTAATGTTTGATTCTGTTGTACATAGGATCACTATGGGTTGGATCTGACTCAAGGACACTAACAACAACATTTAGGAGATAGGCTGTGTTTAATATTCACCATAGGTGCAGGAGGCTACCAATCCACTAGTGTTATTTTTGTCTCTTGCGTTGATTTGTGGCCCCCCTAAAGACAACTCAGAGACTCTGAGCAGCTTTCTCAGCTACAATCCTCCTTCTGCTGGAGCCTAGGTCATGCAGCTTCTGATCCAGAAAATAGATGTCAGCTATGACTCTGGATTTGCCTTTCTCTCCAGATTTTGCTGTGACAGTTTGCTCTGTGGTCTTAAGTCTTCTGATGGTCCAAAAAGAGTTGCTGATTTTGCAGTTTGGTAAGCTTTTTCTGGTAATAAGAGAGGGATTGATGATTTCCAAGCTCATTACAGAATACTGGAACTGAAACCAAAGCCCATATTATTGCCTTAGGAGTCAATAGGCTTATTAGTTTGTATAGTCAAAAGGAATACAAGTGATTGTACCAGCATCCTCCTAGCATTTTAGGGGTTTTTGTTTATTTGTTTGGGTTTATATTTGTGGGTTTTTTTGTTTTTTGTTTTTTTGTTTTTTGGTGGTTTTTTTTTTTTTTTTTGGTTTTTGGTTTTAGTTTTGGGTGAGTTTTAAAAACAATAGCAAGAAGCCTCTACATATTTTCAAAAATAAAAATCAAAGCCAGTTTTGGTGGCGCATACCTGTAATGCCAGCACTCGACAGGTCAAGGAAGGAAGATAGCAAGTTTGAAGGCAGCCTGGGCTACACAGCAAGTTCCAGGCCACACTGGGCTACAAAGTGAGACCCTGTATTGAAAAACCAAATAAATAAACAAATAAACAAACAAGAAGAATAACTGGTGAAAGGACATATCATATATTTTGCTCTTAAGGCAAAATCAGGAGATTATACACACACACACACACACACACATATATATATACACACACACATATATATACACACATTATATGGAGAGAGAGAGAGAGAGAGAGAGAGATACACACAAACAATACATGCAGGTAAAAGGGGGGCTATTGGGGAGAGGGAGAACATGGGGGAGGAGGACAAGGGGGAGGGGGTATGAGAAGTAATGGGGGAGGTAAACATGAGCAAAGTACAGTGCTATGCATGTATGGAAATGTCATAATGAGATCCATTAAGTTGTACACTAAAAAAGTATGTATAAGATTACTGGGGAAAAAAAGAAAAATCAAAAAAGAAAAAAAGAAAAGAAAAATCAGCTATACAAAAATGTAAGATGCATATGCACAGTCAATAAAGCCATACATGCCTGGAGCGAAGGTATCAACACAGGGCAGCAGTACCATAGCTCCCAGTTGTAGTACAACACCTTTCTAAATTAAAGGGTATTGTGTTCACAGTAACCCCAATGAATTCATTTAGTCATTCAACAGCTACATTCCCTTCCCACTTGGTAATTCAATACCAAAACACAATTACCTATCAACTCTTTCACTCCTTTATCCCAGGTAGCTATAGCAAAAGTATTTTACTACTGACTTTTATCATCCAGACTCATAGCCTAGTCAACAGGTGAAATTCATCCTAGCTTCTAGGACAGGCTCCCACCCAACTTGTGAGTACTAACCTCCTAACATTCAGGTACAGATGATGATTCGCCACTCACTGAAATATGCTCTGGCTCCTATACTTACGCTGCTTCCATTGCCTAGAAATATTGCTTTCTGAGATTCTCTTCATGTTTTAATTAATGATAACAACTTCATGAAACTATTCCACTCTATGTGAGAGTTTTTCTTTGAACTACACAGCTTTCTGTTTATGTACTTAACATACTCTGCCTTTCATCTAAATTTACATTCAACTATTTTATCTCTTCTAGAAAGTGAGTTCCAATTTCGTTTAAGCTGTAGCTTATACACAGTGCCTTAAACATGGTAAAAATTTGTCAATCTAATGTATGAAGGAAAGAGATTACATTTGTGCTGGATACTGTTTTTAAAGTTCATTCGATGATATAATCTCAGAGTTAACAGCTATCGGACTCATTTCAGGCAATATATTAGAAAGAAACTTTAGGAAATGGATTCTACTGATAATCAGACTCTTACGTTAAACTAGTTCAATATACAGGCCCAATTACTGCCTAACACTCTTTGGACAATATTCCTCGTAGAATACTATTACTGATGCTGAAGCTCATTGGCAGTATTTCTATCCAGTCATATAGCTTCTAAATATCCAATAAGATTGGCATTTTAACATCATAAAGATCACTGTATTTGAAATTTTAAAGATTTTACCTAGCAACCTATCATGCACACTGTTTAATTAAGTGTGAAATATGAAAAATCACCCTGTGAACTTTACTGTTTAGATTGTGCTAAGTGATCATTTAGCCTGAATTTGTCCACATACAATATTGGGGTTTTGCTTTCGTGGATTTTCTAAAATTTCTTATGTCTTCTCCAAACTTGTTTTAATGTTAAAAAAAAAAAAAAGGACTCTACTATAGAAACTTGTAACTATCTTTGTAGGTTGGAACTTTCTAGAAAAATCTATTTACTTATTTAAAAAGCAAAAAATATGACATCTGAACTCAGAGTAATGGTTATATTTCTGATATCTGCAGTCAGGAAACAAATAATGAAGCTGAAAATTTCCATGCAAGAGAGACTAAGATAATGAAGGGGAAGTTGAGGCTTCCCTGAGGAAAGGCCCAAAACAATTAGATCTCATAAATCATGAATGATAAAGACCAAGAAGAGGATGAGCTAAAAATATATAAAACTTTTAAATTTTTGAATACAGAAAATCTGACTAATTTGAAAACACCCAAACTAGGAAACACCTTTTAAAGTTTGATTGAAATCAAAACCAGTACTATTTATGAGGTGCTTAAACTGATAAAATCACTACAATCGTTCTACATAAAAAATTTAGTAAAGGAGAGTTTCAGTAAAACAGTAGATAAGTTCCATGGATTATCATGAAAGAAATGAAACCCATGACTTATGCCAGAAACCTCTTCTGTAATAGAGCCTGCTCCTGGTATTTGGACTTTTAGGATTTTTAATGCGGTTGATTTTAACAACAGTCAAAACTCTATGTGGTCATTTAATCTGATAAGATATATCGAATCTAAAAGGTTCAAGTCTACTCATATGCCAGAAACAATTTAGGTAAGTCAGTATTCTCAATGACCTTATTCACACAGCAAAATATTTCTCCACAAGACAGAGTTTTGTACCTTTTCAGACAAGTTAATCAAGAATTAGCTTTTTTTAGGAGGAGGTAAAAGTATTTGACTAGACAACACCTAATAACAAAAAGAATGTAAAAACTACAATATGGAGCAATTGCTTTAGTTAAGAATTGGTTTCTATTTTAGACTGATGTTGCCTTAAATGGAGGGTTAACCATTTCCATCAAATAATTTTTATACTAGTAATAACAGGTTATATTAGTAGATCTTTGCACAGACATATTATCTCAACTAACATGTCCATTACTATAGATAGTATGGAATATTTTTTAAATAATTGAACCTTATAAGAAAAAGTTTGTGTAATTTAGAAAACAATGGTTTCTTAATGTTTTTGAGAAAATTTCCGTTCTCAATTTCATTTTTGCATTGACTTGAGTCAGCATCTTGTTAATCACCTATACAGTTTCAATTAATAGAAAAAACTGATATTTAGTTTTTAATCTAGATGTAAAATATGGGCAAATAGTCATTTCTAAGGTTGCTTGCATTATTATGTGATGACATTAATTGTCCCTGATCTGCTATAAATATTACTGTAAATGATACAGATTTTCCCCCTTATAAATCTTTGTAATGCAATCTAACCAAAGAAAAGGGAAAATATGAAAATTCTCTTTGACATATGTGAGAAGTACCGATAATCTAGGGGCTAATGTGCAGGCTCTGCATTCAGATTTCTGGGGTTTTTGAAAGCACCATCATATCTGTGTGGTCTTGGCAAGTTATTTAACCTCTCCCCCTCTGAAATTTCTCTTCTGAAATTAGCTATCTCTCACCGTATTGCTATAAGGATTAAATGTGATAATACAGAGGAATAGAAACACACCCTGACTCATATAATGATGCATAAAAGCAATACCCTTAAAGTTGTATCAGACTGCAATCATAATATTGGCAAAGCCTTCTATCTCTCTTCAGTGATGTTTATGAAACTGCAATATAAAGCTAAAGTTGCCCTATACTTCCTTACTTAAAAATGGCATTGTATGCAACAATGGTAGTATTTTCAGTAAGCCTTTTCCTTTATTTGAGCTCTAGTTCAAGAAATATTGAATGAACATTAAAGGGCTTTATGTGTGATATTTTTACCAAGCTCCTCCACTTATCTTAAATTCTCTGCCTTCCTTTTTTCCTGGAAAGTATTTGCTCATCTGTTAGAGGGCTGGGATTTAGCTCAGTTGGTAGAGCACCACTCTGCAGTCTCTGAGGTCCCAAGTTCAATTCCCAGCACCTCGAAAATGGGAGAATGATGTGGCAATCACTCCTGGGGCAATTCCAAAACAATCAGACATTGACAACCCTATGAGGGTCACTTGTGAGTTGGACACGACTTGATGGCATCTAACAATAAGAAGAATAACATCTTTTAGAGCTCAGCTCCCATTACAACCTTCTCTATGAAAAATGTCTTTTCATCTACCTATAATGAATATCTTTTGTGGTGAAAATTATATCTCATTCCCCTATGTACATTCAAATCCCACAACCTAGCATAGTGTCTGGAACACAGAGATCAATTAATAAGTACTTGCTTATGTGAAATTATGAGTAATTCTGTGTAAAATTATGAAAATTTTAATGAATGAATAGCTGTAATAATGACAAATATCAATATGTGCATTGCACAAGAACACAAGACTATATATAAGAATTTTAAGTCCAATATGCTACTATTGTGTAAAATAATGTCTAAGGAAGAAAGTTTCATATCTTTGTCAAGTACTTACAATGTACAAATACTTTAGCATCATTGTATCATTTAATTTGCTCAGCAGTTCTCCAACATAGGCATCACAGAATGCCTACAATGTACAATGCAGTTTCATTCATGACTTTGAATCCTCCCCAAAATTTATGGAGACAGTATTATTTTAACAAATATCCAAATGACAACACCAAAGATCAGATAAATTAGATAATTTGCTGAATATCAAACAAGTTTAAAGTGACAAATTTAGACTTCCAACTTATTTCGCATTCCTGAGAATATTGCACAAGTTAAACTTTAAAGTGCAACCTACCTGTGATATAGACAGGTGTTTTAAATAGGCATGTAGTTTCTGTTATTACGTGCCCTCAAGTCAGGTCCACCTCATGGCCATCCTTATAGAGTTTTCAATGGCTAATTGTGTCCAGATTGCTTCGGGAGTGCATTGCCACATCCTTCTCTCATTTTGGCCATGCTGGGGATTGAACTCAGGGCCTCAGAGACCCCAGAGTGGCACTCTATCAACTGAGCTAACCCCCAGCAAAATAGGCATGAATTACTTATTTTAGGATTGTTACAGAAACAAAGCCAAAAAAGGATATTTACAGAGTCTTCAAAATAACCCCTGTCATCACCATTTCTTAAACATACATAATGTAGTACAAGGGAAATTTGCATGGTTTAATACTCGGCAAAACATCAAAGTCTGCTTCTTCAATGTGCTGTATCCTTTACTTGGTTATGACAGATTTATTATTACTGGATGTTCTCCAAAAGTCACTATGCTTCCTAATTTATTCATTTGTTTTAATCTTAGAGAGAATGGAATTAAACTTGAAATTTGTGTAATTAAAACATTAAAGTTGAGCTCTGTCTAAAAAGAGATTGAAAGAAAAACTTCTGTGGCAAATGTTGATTATTGGAAAAGTTCACTTAGTATTTTTGGTTTTGGTTGTATTTTTTGTCCTTTCCAACAACTGTGTCAATGAAAGACAGGTAAAGGATCTGTGAATGGACCTAGTCATGCAGTGTCAATCCCAGCCTGACCAAAATATTTGATTCAGAGCATGAGATTGAAGTCAGATGGACTTAGTCTCAAGTCCCAGATCTGTTAGTTACTTGTGCTCTAGCCATAGATCTAGATTTACTTTCTCTGAGTCCTAGCTGTTATTGTTAGGTGCTCTCGAGTCAGTATCCGACTCATAGGACCCTCATAGGGTTTTCAATGGCTGACTGTTTTGGGATTGCCTTGGGAGTGGATTGCCAGCTCCTTCTCCCATTTTTGCGGTGCTGGGAATTGAACTCAGGAGTAGTCTCATATTTGTTGTTGTTGTTGTTGTTGTTGTTCTTAGGTACCACTGAGTCATGTCCAACTCATAGCGACCCTCATAGAGTTTTCAATAGCTGATTATTTTGGATTGCTTCAGGAGTGGACTGCCATATCTTCCTCCCATTTTTGCAGTGCTGGGGATCAAACCTGAGTCTTCAGAGAGTATGGAGGAACACTCTACCAACTAAACCCCAGCCTGGTCTCATATTTAATGCTGTGAAAATAATATCTACTTCATAGAAGTTTTATAAGACTTTAGCAAGTTAGAAACAGAAATTATGTGACTGACACATCATCAAGATTTCACTCAGTTGATGGAAACTATTTCTGCCATTCTTTTTTTAAATAAACCCTGTTAAGTATGCCACAGATATCCATGTTTCTTATATCTTTTCCACATGCCGCTATGTAGATTTGTTGTGATAGTTGGTCCAGGAAGGAACAACTGTCTGCTTTACTCCACAGATTTTGAGCATCTTTGGTCTCCAATCCTGGCTTCATTCCCCTATGTTTTATGCTCATCCACCTTCCTCTTCAAATACAGGCAGTATCTCAAGTACAGAATGTCTCTATTCTCAACTCTTGGGCCTATTTCTATCCTGCCTTCAACTGGCTCTTTCTTCACTTTTTTCTGATAATGTAATCCACCTAGAAATTGTATTTGTATTAAAACTACGTTCTGATATTACTTTGTATTATCTTTATATGTAAGAAAAATAATTGAATCTTTCAGGAGATAGTTGGATAAAAATTAGTTTGTAAATAAATGTTTCCTGCTGCAGAAAACTGTGTAGGATTTGAGCAATGCCAAAAGATCTATCCTAGAAGAAATGCAACCAGAGTGCTCCTTGGAAGCAAGGATGGCTAGATTGACTCTTATATATTATGGACATGTAGTCCAGGAGGGAGCAATCCCTAAAGAGAAGGGAGAAGGGCCCTGAAAGATATGTTGTTAGGTGCCAGCAAGTCGAATCCAACTCAGTAACCCTATGTATGACAGAATGAAACACTACCCAAAACTGCCATGCACATGATCTTTTTTATGTTTGAGCTCAATATTGCAGCCACTGTTTCTTCTCATTTTGGTTGTGCCACATCATCAAATGGAGGTCCCAGGGGCTTTACTCCATTCCTGTCATTAAGATTAACTCTACTTTGAGGAGGCAATTCTTCCCTAGTTGTTTCTTGATAGCCTTCCAGCCTGGGGGCTCATTTTCCTGTACTATATTTGACAGGGCTTCTCTGCCATTCATAGGTCTTTCAATGGCTAATCATTTTGGGAGTGGGCTGTCAGATCCTTCTCCCTAGTCTGTCTTAGTCTGGAAGTTCAACTGAAACATGTCCACCATGAGTGACCCTGCTTGTATCTGAGATACTGATGGCATAGCTTTCAGCATCACAGCAACATGCAAGCCCCCACAACACAACAAGCTGACAGACATGTGGGGGCTGAAGGAGCTAAGTGACTGTGATCTAGAACATCACTCAGATTTTCAAAGCTGGGTGCCTTTACTTTCCCAAATTCTGCCTTCTGATGCATGTGAAATATACAACCAGGTGTCAATATCAGGCTTGACATGACTCTCATAGATATCACTGACATGACGTACCCAGGAGAGAATGTAAGCTTCATTTTCCATGGGAATGAGGCACCCTCTGAATCTTTGGTAGTATCAGACAATGAACAATAGGTTTATCAGCAAATACGTCATGAGGAATCAGAAATGGAAACAGAAGAGGTTGACATTTTAACAAGCAGTGAAATTTACTCTGCAACTTTATCAACTGAATCAATTTCTTTCACGCATTGCCAAACTGGATGACTTTTTCCAGAAAGAACATATTAGACAAATATGAAGGGAAGATAAAAACTGAAACTGCTATTCATCTAGTGCCACTGCTAAGCAGCTCGACAGTCTTGAACAGCATCTAGGTCATCTTAAATCTTCAACAGGAAAGAGTAGGGAGCTTTGGCAGACTTTTATTTGGCGAATTGACTTATTTTAGCATCAAGGAAAAGAAGAGAACATTTCAGTGAAGAGGATATTGCTCTCAACAAGGCCATCATGGGGAGTCTGAATAAAAGTGGAAACAATGGAACAGAATTTTAAGCCGGTTGGAAGACAGTCCCTTATCCATCCATCTCAGAACACTACTACATGAGAAGAATATACATCTGCTGAAAATGAAAAAGCTCCTCAACGGTGTAGAGAACTGGTGTGCAAACAGAGTAAGAAAAGACGTTTAAAGCCACTATAGCCATGAACCAGGAATTTCCCTTACAGATTGAGCCATTATTGAATGTTTTAGAAGTAATGGCTCCTTTCAAGCATTTTAACAAGCTTAGAGGATTTGTTCGAATGAAGCTTCCTCCAGGTTTTCCTGTAAAATTAGATACACTCGTGTTCCCCACTGTCACAGCCACTGCGACTTTTCAGGAGTTTCGATGTGATGGATTTGATGGCTCCATCTTTACTACAAGAAAGACCCAAGCCATTTTCCTGAGCTTTAACTGACCTAGAAAATGATAGCATCTAACCAGGAAAAGAGTATACAGAGACCCCAGAAGTAACTCCAAATAAAAAACACAAATGCTTTCAGTACAGAAAAGAGAATTACAAATTGAATCAACATATCAGTAATATCATATAAAGAAACTGGCCTATAATAAGAATCTCCTCAAGTTTCCTGATGTGCCATTTTCAGTCTTTTTAAAAATATAATAATTTAACACTTTAATGACCCGAAGACTCTTCTATAAAAAGCAGCTATCAGTGCTGTGATTTGTTTTTAAAAAACTTTCACACTTCTTGTTGAAATACATACATATAAATATATCTATGTCCCATATTTATATCTATATCTATGTTGTTTTTGTTGTTGTTAGGTGCTATCAAGTTGGTGTGTGACTCATAGCGACCCTAAGTACAACAGGCAAAACACTATTGTTAGTGTTTCTCTGCTATTCACAAAGTTTTCAGTGCTGGATTATTTTGGGGGGAGGAATGGGTTGGCAGGTCCTTCTCCCAAGCCTACAGCACCTGGTGTTCCCAGGTGGTCTCCCATCCAAGTACTAGTCAGGCCTGACCCTGCTTAGCTTCCAAGATCTGACGGGATTGGACACTACAGTGATACAGCTGTGGGCATCTATATGTATACCTATGTCAAAAATATTTCTCAACCATTAATGTAAAGTAAATGTTTTAAGAGATATGAAGCCCTTTTAAACTTGCCATCTTATAGTCAAGGTGACATTTATAAATTCCTTCAACTTTTGTTTTCATAAAGTGTAAACTATGTAACACTACGTATATAGAGTTCAGTAATATGAGTGTTTAATATAATGAGCTAGAAGGAATGTAATTTTCTGTAGATGAATGAACCAAATGGTAACCTTTAAGTAATGGCATTTAAAAGAATTACCACAAAATCTAGCAGCTTAAAATTTCAAAAGTTTATTATATTACTTAGTCTCTGAGGTCAAGATCCTGCTGTAATCAAGCTGTGATGAACTGGGGATTTACTCACATGAAATTTGACTTAGTCTTGTGGATTCACTCCTAAGTTGACACCCACAGATATTAATAGCCCTCAGCTCATCATTGGCTATGGGCCAGAGGCCTCAGTTACTTCATAGAAGCAGCATCTCTATAGGGATGCTCGTGATGTAGCAGCTGACTTCCTTCAGAAAGAGACACAGAAAGGAGCTTTTAGGGGACAGGGAAGAGGGAAATAAAGAGAGGATAGTGGAGCAGGAAGGGGAAAGAAACAGGATGGAGACAGGACATAGAAAGAAGAGACAATTTGCAGGGTCTTTTATGACCTCAACTTGATGACTTCTGCCATATTCCTTGCAGGATTATATTTTAGTGAAGTAAAATAGACAAAGAATTAATAGAAAAGTGTATACTTAGAATAGGAGGCAGAGAGTGATGTAATAGGGTTTATTTTAGACAGGTAACTAGTGTCCCCCCACCCCCCAGCATCTGGTCTCATCAAATCTTGGAAGCAAAGCAGGCTTGAGCCTGGTTAGTCCTTAGATGGGAGACCTCCTAGGAATGCCAGATGCTGTAGGCTTGGGAGAAGGACTTAGCAGCACATTCCCAAAACAATCAGAAACCCTATGAATAGCAGAGAAGCACTGACAACAGTGCTGTGTATGGTACAGTGCTGGGAAGTGTTTCATTCTGTGGTACATAGGGTTGCTCTGAGTCAGACCAACTGGACAGCACCTAACAACAACAAAAACATGTCTGTCAGCTTGTCATGCTGTGGAGGCTTGCATGTTGCTGTGATGCTGAAAGCTATGTCACCAGTATCTCAGATACAAGCAGGGCCATCTATGGTGGACAGGTTTCAGCTGAGCTTCTAGACTAAGACACACTAGGGAGAAGGACACAGCAGCCCACTACCAAGCCAATTAGCCCTTGAAAACTCTATGAATAGCAGAGAAGCACCGTCAAATATTGTGCAGGAAAATGAGCCCCCCAGGCTGGAAGGCATTCAAGACACAATTAGGGAAGAGTTGCTTCCTCAAAGTAGAGTTGACCTTAATGATCAGAATGGAGTAAAACCCCTAGGACCTCCATTTGCTGATATGGCACAGCTCAAAATGAGAAGAAACACAATGGCTGCTACAATTAGCCCAAACATAAAAAGATTGTGCGCATGACACAGTGTTGGGCTGTGTTTCATTCTGTTGTATACAGGGTCGCTATGAGTTGAATCCAACTCAATGACACCCAACAACAACAAAACCAACTAATTAGTGTAGTTTTTATTCATGGTTTTTAGACCGGTCATGGCTTGGGGTTTAGCTCGGTTGGTAGATTGCTGCTCTACACTCTCTGAAGACCTGAATTTGACCCCAGCAATACAAAAACAGGAGAAGGATGTGGCAATACACTCCCAAAAACAATCAGCCATTGAAAACACTATGAGGGTCACTATGAGTTGGACCTGACCCAATGGCACCTAACAACAACAAGAGACCAGTCAAAATTTCTTTGATTGCAATATCTAATGAAAGATATTTTGCTGAAAATAATTTGGCAAAAAGGGGAGATTTTTTAGACATGCCACTGCTTCAGCCCTAAGAGAAAGTAATGCTATAGCTTGGCCTCCCAAAGGATATAAAAAGCATCAAAGTTAACAGAATTCTTCTCATCCCTCTTGGCTAGCTGACTACACTATTGTAATTTTTGCACTGACTCCTGTCATTTAATGGAGACCACCAATTTCTCCTATGAGAAATTGCTTCCCTGGTCTACTTTAAAAACAAATATAAACAACAACAAAGACAATCTAAAAGAAAGGTTTTGATAGGACATCTTTCATTAAGTATCCTAACCAGTCAGCTGGGCTGGGTCATATAACACAAAAATGGTCTCTCAGGACACAGTAAAGGGTCCAACTTCATGTGCTCAAGACAACTGCCAGAGAAGAAGAAACACTCAAACATGAAGAATCTTTGCCAAGAGTATCAATTACCAGCAGGTTGATTAGAAGTTGTTTTTATTTTTAAAAAATATGACTTGTTGTATTAAACTTGAGAAATTCCTCCACAATGCAAGGAAAGGCAGATTTGAGGGCATGCCTCTAAATATAAATCCAAATAAAACTGAGCCACTTCATCAATGTCCATACAATATGTGAAGTTTCATTTTATTTTGATCTCAACTATGCATTTAAGTATTTCAGATGTCATATTAAAAAAGACAAATCTGGCTTTATATTGTGGTTTTGGGAAAAGAAGCTGAAATTATCTCAGCCAATAACATTACCATGACATTGGACAGCAACTATTTAGATGCTGGTTTTCAAAAACAGCATCTGGAGACTGAAGTCTTGTTTCTCTTTGGCTTGAAAAAAAATCATATTTTGCTGCTAAATATAGGACTATGTATAATAGACATTTAGGGTTTGGGCCTTTACCTTATAAGGTAAAAGAAGGTGTGGAACTGTCATAAAATAGATAGTGCTACATATTCCACTGGCACCAATAACAAGACCCAGCTGTGCATGTTAAACTCCTCAAAGTTCAAACTGTAGGAACTGCATGCATTTAGCAAGGACCACTTTTTCTGAGAACATCTCAGAGTTACTAACAGTTCTATTTTGTCATGTAACAGATGTATTAACGAAAGCTAAATTTTTAAAAATAGCTTTTTGTATGTATTCTTAAAAAGTTAATAAATTACAAACTATCAAGAGTTCAGACATGATCTTGGCCTGAGATGGATAGTTTATGTCTGCCATTTTTACGAAAGTTCTATCTGAAACCATTCCTCCATCCCAATACTACTGTCTTTCTGAAAACAAACATCCAAAAAACAAATCATGCTGATTGATGGTACTATATTACAGGTGGGGCTGGGATTTAGCTCAGTTGGTAGAGTGCTGCTCTGCAGTCCTCGAGGGCCCAAGTTCGATTCCCAGCACTGCAAAAACAGGAGAAGGATTTGGCAATCCACTACCAGGGCAATCCCGAAACAATCAGCCACTGAAATCCATATGAGGGTCACTATGAGTCAGACGTGACTTGACGGCACCTAACAATAACAACATATTATAGATATTTAATAATATTAAGTATAACATGTGGCACATGCCTATAATCTCAGCTACTTAGGAGGCTGGGACAGCCTGTGCTATTTAGCAAGACTATGTCTCAAAATAAAAAATAGCAAAGGAGCAAGGGTGCAGCTCAATGGTAGACCACTTGCCTAGCATGCACAAGGCCCTGGAGTTAATCACCCCTCCAGTACTGAAAAAAAATACACACACATACATACACACACACACATAATTAGAAAGAGGTGTCTTAAGTAAAAATTGAGATTGATACCATCATGGACTAGTTACTGATTGACCCCTACCTAAAAGTAGCTTATTGGGAGCACAGTTCATGAATGAAATAAATCATCTGAATTAATATAGCTCTGTACTTGATGCAAAATCTGCTGTCTACTAAGTTATTCTTTACTGCTTGCAGTTTTCATGGCCTGTTTTCAAATGGTTATTGTTGAACTGTCATAAAGACTTTGATGTCTTTCTGTCCAGTGAACCAAACACTGAGGAGTCAGTTACACCCATCTCCTAGTCATCAATGCAGCTGATTATCAAAAGAAGGCAATCCAGCACAACCACCAATGGCAATGATTATTTAGCTATCAACCAACCCATAATTTAGCTATCAATCAATCCATGAACTTATCAAGCCTACTAGAAGCATGCCCCTGCTAAAGAGACACTATCTGGCAATATAATAATGTTCCTATTTTTCTTTTTTTATGGTACTGGGGGGTTGAACCCAAGGCCTTGTGAATACTCCACTCTCATTTAGAGGACTCCCCGCCAGAAAAGGACTTCATTCTCTCCTGTTTCTAATCCAGAGGTTTAAATGGAAGGCTTTATCAGGAAGATGTCAGAATATATGCCTGCTATGTACAAATCAGTCTTCAAGGCCTTGACCAATACACCGTAAAAACTAAAAAAAGTTGACATTGCACTGCTCTAAGATAGAAAGTTCTTAGTCCAAAAAACTAATGGCAACTATTAGCCAAAGAGAAGAAATCTATTATAATGTAATTTTAGGAAAATAAAGGTCACTTAAAGAGGATGGAACTTACATTATAAAATAAAGCTAAAGCCAACATAATATAATTAAATATTAAGGAATAGTCTCACATATATATGGACAAAAAAATGCAGCTATTATGATCAGATCTTATATAATTATCTTACTTTATTCCTCCTATACCATATCTGTGACTATTTGGTGAAATAGAGTCCTGTATATTTTGGTCTTACTTGTATGCTATGAAGATTTCTGATAATCAGAGCATTTATTGGTTTTAAGTCTGAAATATATTTGCCCATGCCACACAACTAAGAATTTTGCATGATATTTCTGTAGTCAGTCACTTCCAGAAATCTGTTGTAACAAATAGAACATTGACATGTACAGGAAATGAATCAATAACCTTTGACCTTTGTGAATGTCTGCATCTAAGACTTAAAGCTGACAAATGTTTGAATATGATAGAGTTTTTCAACTGAAAATGCTTCTTCCTGCACCACTATTTGTGCTACTTTGTCTTTTGTTAATGGCCTAGGTCTTAAGTGAATCTGATAGCTATAGAAATTAATTTAAAAGTTAGGGGTCGGAGGATGGTTTTTGTTGTTGTCAAATTAAGCATTAGAAATGTTTTAGTCAGTGCTTAGGATAGTTTGGTGAAAATGTTACAGAGACAATGACATTTTACCTTTGCTTCTTTTACCCTTGGAACAAATTCATCTTTTCCCTAGGGTAAAGGTAAGAATAGCATTGCCCTCAGACTCGATCTCTTGACTTGGGAGAAGCTGTGTTATGTCTGGAATTCCAAAGGAAAGGCCAGTTTTGTTTTTCAGGGAAATTCAATTGCATTTATATATTTCAGATTAAATAACTTAAAGATGTTGTTTTCAGAGCTAATTTTAAACCACACACATTGTTGACGTCTCCATCAGTAAATATTTCCGGAAAGACACTCCTCTCAAAAACAAAGCTCCTTAAAATATCATGTGCTCCAGCTAATTATACACCAAAAAACACCATCACGAAAAAACATATATAAAATTTGGTAGTAATACTGAAGCCACTTTGTGATAAACAAAAGGAATGAAATGTTTCCTTAGAATATTTCTTGGTATAAATCATGACTATCACATGTCAGACCACGCAGTTCTTGATACAAGACAGTGGTTGACATTACAACTTTAAAAATATAATAATATTAGAGTAAAATATAATATTAAACATACACACATATATAGTAAATGACATCTTCCTAATTTTTATAAAATATTATTTTCACTGCTTATGGATTGTCTTGCGTACAAATGATTAAATATAGCTGAATAACAATAATACTTTTCCCATACACGTCTGACTACAAATTAGGGATTACTCATTGTGAATATCTTGGTAACATCTTCAACAATTAAGAATTTCCTAAAATATTTCTAATGTTTAATTTGATGACTCAAAACTAGATTCTAATACTCAGCTTTTAAGTTAATTTTTATGTTATCAAATTTACTTCAGGCCATAGTTCATGCTGTGATTAAATTTTATCCAAAGCATTCCAGCATTCACCCACATGTCAACTAACTTGAAATTAGAAACATATCATGAAAACATTTGCATCAGGTGTCCGATTGTCAAATTCATGTAAATACTAGTCCTACTTTCTCATCAAGTTGTCAAAAGGAGGGAATTTGTCTTAGGTTTGTCTTCCTTGTTTGCCCTCACCCTAGTGCCTTGACACAGACTTCCTCAATCTTCACATTCCCACTCCCAAATGGGTCTGCTTAGACTCGTGTGCAAGTCCTGGTCTTCCCAAGGCCTCCATCAATCTAGAATAAGGCTGGGTAAAGTTCAGCAGTCCAGTTTTCAATTTACATCAACCTGGGAATCTGAACTTACTCCAGCTCCTAGATCTAATGACTGATGGCTCAATGCTCCCACAGTGATGCTTAAATTTCACACTTCTACAACCAGGAGTAGAGAACTAGGTAATTATGAACAGCCTTTCTACTGACAATAGATAGTAGACTGACAGGAAGATAAATGGATAGACATTTATCTTATACACATATATACATACACACACATATGTATGAATGTTTGTATTTTAATCTATATGAATCTACATGAAGTAATGCATTCGTTAATCAGTTAGATTTAGTCATTCCACACTGTATATTTAAATAACCTTAAAACATTTTGATGGGTATGGTAAGTACCTACAATTTTATCTGGCAATTTTAAAATGAATCATTAAAATAAAGTAACAAAAAATGAATTACTTGTCCAAACTTACAGAGAAATAAGCCTGTCATTTTGAAACCACTTTTGCTGTCCCCAGGGATTTCCCAATCTCGTTCTAGGGACAGGTGATCTATTTTTCTTGCTTGACAGCCGTAGGAGGACAAAAGGTGGAATCCAGGACAGCCCTGGTAAATTTCCCCCATTCTGGGGGTTAAGACTCAAAAATGTTACCTCTTAAGACACAAGATGACATTTGCCATAGTAACCAAAAGGAAATGAGCTCTCACATCCACTGCAAGTCAACTTCAAGACCTCTGCCAACAGCAGTACACATGCAGGACACCAAGGACTCCCATCCTCAGGACACAAAATACCTATACATCAGTGTTGGCTGCAGGCTTTTTGCTCTCCAGCCCCAGCCTATGATTTCCCTTGCCAGTCCTAGCCCACCACGTCACTAACAGAAGGCTTCCTGCCCTGCAGCCTTGCCCTACTGTAGCCCAGCACTACCCAATGAACTTTCAGCACAATGCAATAGTGCAACCATACCTTCCCTGGGTGCTGTCCTGTGGCCCTACGTAGCCTTGGGAGCTCTACTTTATCTGCTCTCAATACTCCTAACAATACTCCTCTGAATACTCCTAACTCCGCTAAGATGGCCGGACGCATCCCATCTCCTAGTAACCAATCATCCCTTGTTTAACCTGTTTTCCTTGCATTAGCTAGACATGCTGACTTATTTTTAAAGAACAGGACACAAGAACAGTGTCAGGATGCTGCTGTCCCCTTGTTCTGCCTGCTCAGAAGGAATCCAGGTGCTAGTTGTGATCTATCCAACAGAGAAGCCCACATGGCCAGAAACTGGTGTCTGGCCTTGAGGACTGGCAGCCTGACAACAGCCACGTGAGTGGGCTGAGATGAGGGTCTTCTCAAGCCACCTAACGGAGCTGAAGCAGATCCTCCTCCAGGCAAGCCTCACGAAGACAGTCGACACCTGATTGCAGCCTTGTGAGAAACCCTGAGCCAGTGCCATTCAGCTAAGCAGCTCCTGACCTCTGGGCTCACGGAAACTGCGATGTTACAAAGGTTTATTGTTTAATGTTTCTAAATTGTGTTTGCTATGAGTCAGACTCAACTGGGCAGAACCTAACAACAACAACAACAAATTTTGTCTGCCTGCTATTGACCATTACCAGATTCTTGCATATGGTCTCCTACCTGCTTGCCTGGTGTTCTTGCCACCTCCTCTGGAGTCTTCCTCTCTGGAGTCTTCCTCTTTCTGCATCTGAACAGCCTTCTACCAGAGTCTGGCTCCATATTGGAATCCATTTTTCCCCGCCCTCTCCCACCCTGGCAATTCTTCTCCCCTTCTCAGCAGGAAAAGCCAGCTCTTAATGAGAGGGGAAAAGGCCCCTCCCCTGACAGAGCGCCTAGGTCCTGAGATAATGGAGATCACCTGATGACTTAACAGTAAAGGCAAATGAGCCCCAAAGGCCGATCATTGCTGAGATTCAAACCTCCTGATCTTACTTTCTCCTTCCACCCTCCGAGGAAACTTTTCCTATCAGTGTTAAAACAAAGGCCTCGCTGGTACAAAACCCCAAGCCTCACTCAGCTGGGTGCAGCAGGAGCCCCTCCAGCCTCTGATACTGCTGCCTGGCTAGCTTCTTTGCCCATCCCCTCCCCACTCTTCACTTGCCCTAGTAAACCTGCTCCTCTACAAGTCAGAGAGTCTTCTCTCGTGTCTGTGGACCCTTGCCCCTTGAGATTTTCCTACCACTTAAGAAAGGAGCACAAGCACATTTGTTCCTGGGTTTAGTATTTCAGACCGGACAGGTGTACATTTGGATGCCAGTGAGAAGGGGCAGGCTTCCGACAGGTCCTGAGGCTGTACCCCATTACAAACCAAGCACATGCTCCACTGCCCCACAGTAATCCCTTCCAGTTACAAGAAGATTTTCCATCTTACTTTTTTTATGTGAACTCTGTTGCAAACGATCACCAAGGAGTCTGCAATTTACATTAAAAATTAAGTTATTTATTTATTTGTTTGCTTGCTTGGCATCGTTACTCTCCATTTATCAAAGTAAGAAATGAGGGGAGACCAGGTGCAGTGGCACATGCCTATAATCCCAGTGGTTCAGGAGGTGGAGGCGGGAGGATTGCAAGTTCGAGACCACAGACAGTCTGCGAAACTTAGCAAGACCCTATCTCAAAAAGTAAAAAAATGGGCTGGGCATGTAGCTCAGTGGTCCAGCAGTTGCAAAGCATGCGAGCGGGGGGCCCTGGGCTCAACCCCCAGTACCGCAAAAAAAAAAAAAAAGAAAAAGAAAGGAAATGAGGATACATTTAGAGAAAGCTTTATAATTTAACTATTCATATTTTTCTATTCTTGGTATTATAAACTACTTAATTATTACAAGATAGTTGGCTTTAAATATACATACTGTAATTGAACAAATAAATTATGTCATGAAGTTTTTTAATGTATAACTGTAAAATGGTGCAACTACTTTGTAAAACAGTGTGGTAGTTTCTCATATAATCCATCAATCCCATTTCTCAGTATATATTCAAAAGAATCAAACGCAGGGTCTCTAAGAGATATTCGCACATCCATGTTCAGAGCAGCACTACTCATAACAGCCAAGAGGTATAAGCAACCCAAATTGTTCATCAATGAATAAATAGATGAACAAAATATGATATATACAAACAATGGATATCATTTGGTCATAAAAAAGGATGAAAGCCTGTCATATACAATCACATGGATGAATCTTTAGGACATCATTCTAAGTAAAATAAGCCAGTGAAAAAAGACAAAGAGAGTATAATTCCATGTTTATAAAGTATCTAAAGTAGTCAAAATCACAGAGACAAAAACTAAAAGGATGATTGCTGGGGGCTGGGTAGAGGGAGAAATAAGGAATTGTCCTTTAACGTATACAGAGTTTCAGATTTACAAGATGAAAATTTTATGGAGCTCTGTTGCTCAACGATATGGGTGTACACTATTGAATAGTACACTTAAAAATAATTACTATGGTAAATTTTATATATTTTTAGCACAATAGAAATCATATACACCATGCAAGTCTTCAAAAGATTAACTAATCTTTGGATTCCCTCTTATTGTATCCTGCCTACCTCTGCAGGCAACTGGGTACCCACAACCTCACCAGTTTCTATCTAATGCCAGCCTTGCATTGCCTGGCTGCCCTCATAGGAAGTGAGTCTCCTATGCATTTCCTCTAAGATTAGTGCGTAGTTTCTTTTGGATAACCCACTCACTGATAAGGCCATTTCAGAATTGCTTTATCCACAAGTAATGACAGCTGTTTTTCCTAGCAGGGGCCAAAAGAAAAGAGGCAATTTCCTGTGCACGCATCACTAAGGGGTAGACCAAAAACCACCTTATGACTTTGGGCACAGCTTTGAAAGTCCCAATGATTCCTCACTTTTGACAAAGTTGTGCCATAATTCTGAGCTATTCACTTTACAATGGGCTGGAGATCACATTGTCTATCTAATGTACAGTAAATAAACATTCAGGAAAACTCTTATTTCCCTTTAAATTTTGGTGTCAGTAGTTCTATTCTCCTACAACTAAATCTCCATGCATGACTGGAAACTTTTTACGGATGTCAATTGATATTTATTGTTATTTACTTGTTTTGTTTTTTGAAAACAAAGTCTCACTATGTAGCCCAGGCTGACCTCAAACTCTCAGTCCTCCAGCCTCAGCCTCCCGAGTGCTGGGATTATAGGCCTGCATCATCATGCCCAGCTATAAACAGATTTTGATTAAAAAGATCCCCATTACAAGAGCTTAATAATTAGCAGAAATGAGATTTTTTTAAAAAAAATCATCTTGATTAAATGTAATTATTAAAAGGAAAAAAGCCTGCTGTGGAAACACTTTTTGATGTCTCCTAGGATACTCTACATAGCAAAGAACTTTTCCTTTCTTTAAGAAACTCTCCTTTATTCAGCACTCAATAGTTAAAATCATGCTTACGTTTTGCTTCTTTCTAGACTACTTTGACTATGTCACACCTCTTTGACAATCCGTTCAGATAGCAAAAGAGTAGAAACAAGAAAGGTGAAAATTAAACAATTGGGAAGGAAATGTATAAATTCATCATAAATTATACCCAATATGAAATAACAGTCCCCAAAAGATTATTCTAACAAAGTTATGACAATGTCTTCATGACTGACATAAAAATAACTTATACAAATATCATGTGCATTAACAAACAAAGAAAGCACAGGTCTGCTTAAATTGGAATCTCTAACATATTTTTAAATATATTGTACCAAAAAGTTCTATGAGCAATTTTAAGCTTGTAGACCAAGATATACTTGGTTTTTTCCTTGTACTGAGATTGATATAAAAAATACCTCAAAGAAAGGAACTTAAAAATTATTTCAGTAGTTGAAGAGCAAATCACTACCCCTGATTAACATAGATCATAGTCTGATGTAGCTGAATTATGTCACTTTTTACATACAGACTAAAGGAAGTGTGGCCTTCCTGATTCTCATGTTTCCTATAAGCAGAGAAGAATTAATTACATGCTGCTTCTAGCTATTATTAAGCCTATCAAATTTTTATTATATTAGGGACATGGACTGTAACTAGACACTATTGATCTTTGATAAAGTTTCAAATCTGAGATGCGCTCTTTTTTAAGCGCACTATAATTCAAGAGCCACATTTCAATCAAAGAAACTGATAATAAACATCAATAAACTGATAAAGTAGAAATACTATCTTAACAAAAATTTAATAGAGATAGTATCAAAGTTCAAAATATTCAGATTTTGCTATTTTTCAAGAATAAATGCAGTTTCAAAAGGCTCCTTAGGTATGGGTCACAGGAGTGATCCATTTGCCAAACTGCTTCAAACTAGGTACTTAAGTCTTCTCATTTAGCTGTATATAAATTATACTTTAATTTTAAAAAAGAAATCCTTAACCCTAAGGCCCACATAGCTTCAATCACTAAATATAAGAGAAAAATCCAAGAAATTGAAATGTTCAGGCTGTTTGCTATTGATTTGTGAAGTCACATTAAATCTTTTTTATGCTCTTACTTCAACCACTATTTGATCATTGGATCTGGTCCTCAGGGAATGTGTAGAGAAGTAACTGAACCAACTCTGTCTGCATTTTTCACACACCTTGTCCCTTAGCATTCATGATTTAGAGAGTTCAAGGTATGTTTCGAAGGATACATTCATATCAAGAGGATTACATGAAAGTATTAGCTTTTTGAGGCAAAAAGGGCTTTTTTTTCTTTTACCAGGGGAAAAGGTTTGCTTTGGGCGAACTCCCCATGGCAAATCCCTTTGAGGAATGTATTCTGAAGTGCATCCAATACTGTCTTCAGGGCCTTCTAGTTACAGCACTTAAAGGAGCTATTGGGAAATTTCCCAACACCATCTTCTGATTTTGAATGGTAATTTTAGCCAATCCGGAATTTTGACAGATTTCCTAAAATCACTTTGTAAAAGTGTTTTCATAAAAGCAACTTTGTAAAAGATTCCACATTTATGTATGTTGTCATTGTTGTTAGGCACTGTCGAGTCGTGTCCGACTCATAGCGACCCTCACAGGGTTTACAATGACAGATTGTTTCGGGATTGCCTGGGGAGTGGGTTGCCACGTCCTTCTCCCATTTTTGCAGTACTGGGAATCGAACTCGGGACCTCAGAGACTGCAGAGCGGCTCTCTACCAACTGAACTAAATCCCAGCCCACATTTATGTATACCTCTCAAAAAAATAAATTCTTCATAACTGCAAAGTTAGTTTAAACCCAAAATTTTTAGGAAAGGATTCTTAAACTTTGATACAACATTTTGCTAATGCAAATGAAATTTACACAGTACTTAACTACTGTTGAATATATAAACAAAATTGATCAGAGAGATTTCAAGTCAAAAAAATTCTATGTCCCTAATCATCCTGCCCAAGACATGAATAATGACAGTACAAAGAAAAAGACACTTGGTCAAAGATCTGTCTATTCCCATTGTTCTGAACTTCCCATTGTTCACTCTTACAAGGTCAGTTTGTTAGACTGATTCATTAGAGTAGGAAATAACTTCAACTCTAATCCCTTTCCTACCATTTTACAAAAGGGGAAACTGAGACCTAATTTCTTATGACTTGATGGTCATTCATGAGAATCAAAGATGCTATCTTTAAATTTTACATAGCTTTACATACTAAGGTGAACTATTTAAGATTAAACTTCAACTAAATATTACTAATGTACACAACCCTTTTTTCCCAAAATAATAGAAAGGAATTATTTAGACTCTATATAATTTAGTTAATCCAAACTTATAAAGTCTGCACAACCAGATGGATAACAATTTCATATCCTAGCTCCAAACCCTGGTCTTACAACGAACCAGTCATGTGACCTGGAGTGAATATTTGAGCATCAATTTTACTACCTATAAGATCATGAAAAATAATACCAAGCTCAACAACTGCTGTAAGTGAATAAATGAATCCTGTGAGTAAGGTGTTTAATATAGTGCTAGGTTCCATAATGCATAGTCCATGATACTCATGATACTGGAATTTAAATTCCACATGAGAGCTCACTACATTTACCCTAAAATTATTTGGCTTTGTTCTTGAGTCTGATGACTAGCATTACTAAAAGATAATTTTAAAATTTGAAAGGTAATTATCATTCTATAAAAAGTATTTCTTGAGCTCAACTTGTGGCAGGTGTTGTGATGGCACAGAAAGAAAAAAACACAGAATTCAGTCCCTATTGTGAAAAAGAATTCACATGAAGTCAGCAGTGACCCACAAGAGTCTCTATTCATGTGATCAAGTGCTAAGCTGTGGTTAATAGTCAAAAAGTGCTATGACAACAGGACTCAGTGGAGGACATGTGAATGGAGATGACACTTAGGAGAAGAGGAGGAACATCACCCAGGGATCCCTATGTACAAAAGGGAAGAAGGCTTATATAGGTAGCTCAGATTCAAAGCTACTCTTGGTGAACCCAGCTGAACAAAATATCCATACTCTAATAAACATATTCATATAATTTCATACTCATATAACACTGTACATTGTTACTTGGCTCCTCTATGAAGCAAGTGAATGTTGGCCTTGTTTTCACAGAGACAGGGAGGATAAGGACTGTCTTCAAAATAGCCAGACTTGGAATTAGCACTCACACCCAGACCATATTTCTCATTCCTTTAACCTTACCCCTTAATCATGTTCTTAACTATAATCTCATACTTAAAGTTCACCTTTTAAAATAGAAATTGATTTTCTACTTCCAGTTTCCCAGAAAGTATCTGACAGGAGCCAAAAATCCAAGACTGGTGTCCCACCTACACCATTAACTGGCTGCGAAGCCAAAAATGAACCCCCTCCTCTCTGGGCAAAACTGCTATGTGGAACGTGTCCTCAGAGTCACAGGCTTCACAGATCCTACAGGGATTCTGTTGACTGGAAGACAGCAGAACAATGAGTGCACCTCACAGCCGGAATTTTTGAGTTTTATACAATCTGTGGGCAAAACTTCCAGTCACTATTATTTCCTTCTATGCTATAAAAATGGTGCTCAAGAATGGATAGGAAGAATTTGTTTTACTGCTCTGCCCAGTAAATAATCATCATGTTGAATTTCCTTGACAGCCTTCTGGCGATTTTCAAGTCTCCTGTCAATACCCGGTCCCTCAGAGGTACAGTATAAAAATCCTGAGATGGCCTGACAATCTCAAAGCTGTACTAGAGAAAATGAAGGGAGAATTTTAGTCCTCTCTTGGGGCAATGTGAGGGCTGCTTTTCTGTGTTCGGGCTTTTGTGGACTCAAAACTACAGGGCAAAACATAAACAAAAGAGCAGCGCCCTCAAACCACACAAGTCTTAAATATCACATCGGGACGGTTATGGGAAAGAAAAGTCACAGTGTTATAAGTCCAGGTTAACTCGACTAATACAGAGGCATGTTTTAGTCTGGATCCCCCAGAGCGTCATGGGGCGCGGCAGGCTCTTCATCTGAAGAAGTTAAAACTAGGACAAATAAGTTGCCTCACAGGACGTGTCCCTGGCCGGGGACTGCCCTCTGTAGCCGGCAGCTATGGCTGATGCTGTCCAGGCGTAGCCCAAGGGGAAAGGTTGCTGCGGGGTCGGAAAGCGCGGGAGGAGTCTGGCGGTGATTGATGGGGAAGGGACGAATGAATAAAAGTACTTGTCTGAGGACAGCAGAGACCCCGAGCGAGCTGCAGAGGCTGCTCTGTCTGGCATTCCCTCAGCATTTCGTCAGAGCCAGACTCGCCTGCAGCTGAAAGGAGGCGTGCTCGGCCCGGGGAGCTGGAACCGAGCTGCGAGCCACGCGCGCCCAGTGCAGCTCTACGTCCTGCGCCAGGAGGTCCCAGCTGGCAGCTCTGCGCTCGGTGCGTCCGATCGGTGAGATAACCATTGGTTTCGAATTAAAATCAATAACCGAACCTTGCTCTGGGGGCTTCCGCTTGCCTTACTAGTTTGAGAATTGCAGAAATAAATAAAAATAAGTAAAACTTATAGGTAACAGCAGATGAAAATGAGACTGGGGTACAGGAGAGTGCGTGAGTGTTGGAAGCCGCTTGAAAGAGACGGAAGCGTCCTAATTAATGCTGATATTATCCCAAATCGGACTGAGTTGCAAAGTCTCTGTAATTTTCTGAGTTCTCCAGCGCACTCTTGGGTGCCCTGGGGGAACGCCGTGCGCAGCTTGCCGGGGCGTAGCGGCTTTCACCCGCTGGGAGTCTGGAGTTCAGACTTTAAGTGCTGGGGTTTCCCTGGAGTGCGAATTGCGGAGATTGACACATGCCCTTGGCTGCTAGGTGCGTGGATTTCCCCGGTCCTCACGCTTAGCTGAAATATGCCTGTCTCCCTCCCCGCACACTGAAGTGTTTGGAGCTTTTTCTAGGACATCCAACCTGCTCTCCCTGTCACCACCCATTCTAGAACGCCCCGCCCCACTGCGAGTGATTTATCCCGCTGCCCGGCATAGTGGAATTAAAACACTGCAAGAAGGGTCAGTAAGGAGATTCAACGCGACAGCGGGTGACGCATGCCAAAGTTCCCCATTGGCGCGCAAATTTGTTACTTTTGCGCGCGGGTAGCGGGGACCCGGCTGGGCTTTGCACTGTAGTTTGCAGAGGCGTGGCTGGGATAGTTGACTAAAGTGCCCTGTCTTCATTCCCCCGCCTGAAAACAGAGGAGCAGCCACCGGACGCCCACTGGAGCAAGCAACAGCATGCAGCCGCCACCAAGCCTGTGCGGACGCGCCCTGGTGGCGCTGGTTCTTGTCTGTGGCGTCCTGGGGGTCTGGGGAGAGGAAAGAGGATTCCCGCCTGCCAGAGCCACTCTGTCGCTTCTGGAAACGGGAGAGATAATGACGCCACCCACTAAGACCTCCTTGCTGAGAGGTTCCAACTCAAGTCTGCCATGGTCGTCAGCACCTGTAGTGGTGCCTAAAGGAGGGAGGGGGCCTGGAACACCGCCACGGTCCGTCTCCCCTCCCCCATGCCAAGGAAACATCGAGATCAAGGAGACTTTTAAATACATCAACACGGTCGTGTCCTGCCTAGTGTTCGTGCTGGGCATCATCGGGAACTCCACGCTGCTAAGAATCATCTACAAAAACAAGTGCATGCGAAATGGTCCCAATATCTTGATTGCCAGCCTGGCTCTCGGCGACCTGCTGCACATCGTCATTGACATTCCCATCAATGTATACAAGGTAAAGGGTGCCTGCTAAAATCCTGGCGGGCTTATGGGAGGGGCGTGGCTGCAAACGGGGCAAAGAGGCACTGGAACCAAATTTCCTTCTGGGCTTAGTAGCTTTCTGCTAAGCCTGGGACAAGTGTTGTTGTTGTTAGGGGCCGTCGAGTGGAGTTGGTATCCCACTCATAGTGACCTTCATAGGGTTTTCAATGGCTGTTTCTTGATTGCTTTGGGAGTGGACTGCCAGGTCCTTCTCCCATTTTTGCAGTGCTGGGAATTGAACTTGGGACCTCAGAGACTGCAGTGCAGCGCTCTACCAACTGAGCTAAATCCCAGCACCGGGACAAGTGTAACCTCCTGAAAAACAGCATTACTTCTTTAGGAACTTGTTATAAATGAAATTTTTTCTTTTTCACCCTAGACCTACAGAATTAGAAACTGGAGTGAATCACAGAAATTTGTATTTTAAAAAACCCTCTGTGACAATGAACTGTGAAGTTTGAGAATCACTAGTACTGAAGTCCAACTCTGAGTACATCCTCTCTACTCAGTAGTGTGGTCCACAGACTGGCACCCATGACATTAGGCCTGCAAATCTGCCTCAGACCTCCTAAATCAGAATCCGCATCTTAGGATGCCAGGTGACTTATATGTACACTAACTTCAGGAGGCGTTGTCTTAGACACCTCGATAGTAGGGGAGTTGGAGTACCTTTTAGGAAACAAATGGCCAGGAAAAAAGAGTCCCAGACTAATGAGTAGGCAAAATACTGCTGCCTGCTGCAGATGGCTTTAGCTACTCTTCATTGAATGCATACAGTGATTTAAGCACTGGGTTACATGTGTTACTTCCTTTATCCCTTCCAGCAAGCCATAAGTAGGTATTGCCACCATTTTAAAGATGGCTAATAGGATGCTCAGGGTCTCACAATGAGTCAGAGATAGAGCTGGAGATCAGGACCAAATCTGTCATGTTCCGAAGTTCAAGTCATATGAGTATACATTGTCAGTTATTTCATGGACAAGACCAAGGAGTGCTCAAAGTCTGTCATGCTTTCAGTAGTTAACATCACTGTGTGATTTTCACAGGCATCAGAGCAAACAGACTCAAACTGCCAGGCAGGACATAAACGCCTACAGTATTTGACTCCAGGATACTTTGGAACTCTGTACACATCTCAAGGTCTCTGGGTCTGTTTCCACAACTCCACAATAAGGTGGCTAGTAGTGCTCACCTACTGGAGATTAGTAGTATGAAGAAAAAGTGGCAAAGCTGCAAATTTCTATGCAAATATGCATAGAAATAGGATCTAGGTTGGATCCTGGTGGAGGTGGACCCTGGACCACATTGCCCAGGTTCAAGCCCATGGTAATCCGTTGGGCAAGTCACTTCTTCACAACTCCTCTCCATCATGTGGTTTCCCTAGACCTAAAACAGGGATAATCATACCTCCTTCATAAAGTGGTCACAGTGATTTAATATTTCTATGCAAATAGAAACTTATGCAAATATTTGAAACTCTGCTTTCTCATCATCAGCAGCTATAGAAAGTCACACACAAAAAACACAACCTAAGTATAAGAGAATGAAAATGCACTTTGTATATTTGCAAAGAGCAGCCCTAGCCTCAGTAAAAGGGGAAAAACTGAGATGTAGGATTGAGAAAGATTGTGGGAGATGCTTTGACCTTGGGTAGGGGAGGTTACCTATAGATTTCCCTGCAGGAATCTCTGGAAATCCTAATCCCCAAAGCTACATTTTAAGGGAATTCCAGACATTTCTGAGGCTTAGAGATGAGACTGAGATTAGAATCCAGGTTCTGGAAGAAAACACTCTCAGAAATGGAGAATGGAGAAATTCTAAAATCCTGAATACCAGTTGGTTCTGATGAACTCTGAGGGTCAGGAGATGAATGAGCTGTCACAACTCCTATAAGGGCCAGAAGCACCCACTTAT
>VMDO01019721.1:9039-39168 GCA_007922755.1 Pedetes capensis
ACAGCAGAGAAGCACTGACAATAGTGTTTCCCCTGTTGTACAGAGGGTCGCTATGAGTCGGATACCGACTCGACGGCACCTAACAACAACAACAAATTGAACCCAGGGCCTTGCACATGCCCGGCAAGTGCTCTTCCACTGAGCTGCACCTCCAGCCCCTTTTTATTTCTTTTTTGGAGACAGGGTCTCACTAAGACACACTGGCTGCCCCTGGCCTCGACCTCAACAGTCCTCCCGCCTCAGCCTCCCGAGTCATTGGGATCACTCACGGGGCCACCATAGCCTGCTCTGTCTTCTTCAATAACAGCTTTAATAAAAGATAAGTCATTTACCACATACTTTTGTGGGGCATGTACTTCAGCGGCTTTATTACACTTACAGAGCTGTGCCACCATCACTACTAATTCCAGAAGATTCCATCACCCCAAAATGAAGCCTGTCCCTACAAGCAGTCACCCTAACTGTTCCCCAGCCCTTGTTGTTGTTGTTGTTAGGTGCCGTCGAGTCGGTATCCGACTCATAGCGACCCTCATAGGGTTTTCAATGGCTGAGTGCTTTGGGATTGCCTTGGGAGTGGATTGCCAGGCCCTGCTCCCATTTTTGCGGTGCTGGGAATTGAACTCGGGGCCTCAGAGACTGCAGCGCAGCGCTCTACCCACTGAGCTAAATCCTAGCCCTCCCCAGCCCTGGCACCCATGAATACATGCCCTGTCTCTGGTTTCTCCCGTTCTGGTCATTTCCTGTTAATGGAGTCCCACACTGTGTGGCCTTTCCTGTCTGGTTCTCACTGAGACAGATGTTCTCAGGGTCCTTCCACGCTGTATTGGGTGTTAGAACCTTTCTCCCGTTCATGGTTGTGTAATGTTCCAGTGTGTGGGTAGGCTGCACTGTGTGCACCCATTCATCCATGGATGGATGTGGGGGTTGTTTTCGCTGCTTGGCTCTGGCAGATGATGCCGTGGAGAACATTTGTGCGCAGGTTTTCCTGTGGACGAAGGTTCTTCCTTCCCTCGGGTAGAAACCCAAGAGCAGAATTGCCGGTCATATGGAAACTCTGCGTCGAGCCGTTTGAGGAACTGCCTGCACCCTCTTGTGTTCCCACCAGCAGAGGATGGGCTTCCGTCTCTGCGTCCAGCACTGTCTGAGGTGGCTGTCTTGGGGCGCGTGGGCTGCCATCTCTTTCGAATTTGATTTGCATTCCCCTAGTGATTAATGATGTCATCTGCTGGCCACTTGTGCCTCTTCTTTGGAGAAACATCTGCTCACGTCTCCGGCTCATTTGTGATTGGCTTATCTTTGTTTTAGCTGTAAGGGTTCTTGATCTATTCTAGTTATAAGTCCCTTACTAGATACGTGGAGACCACGGGTGTCTCCACTCCCAGCCTGAGTGTTGGTGGAGCTGCAGCCCCTTCTGGGGAGCAGGGCCAGGTGGCCAGCTGCATGCAGGCCAGCGGCCCTGAGAGCATCGGATGCGGGGCAGTGACGCAGAGGTGGGGCTGCTGGTGCCTGTGTAGCTCAGGTCCGCAGCGGTCGGTCCCGGACTCCAGGGACGGAGCTCGGCCTTGGTGCTGGGGGCAGCGGCCGGCTCCCCCTGTACACAGCGAGGAGGCCATCTCGGCTGGGATCCCACGGGTGCCCCTGCCGGGCCCCAGGGGTGCAGGGTGAGGCCAGACGGCTGCACCGACAGCCAAGGTGACGGCTGAGTGTTCTCGGCGCTTCCCCAGGCGGATCTGAGCCAGATGACCAAGTGCACACGATGCATGGGATTAGGGAGGGTGACACGTGAGTGACTGCAGGGGACATTTGGGAACTCCCACTTGGGCTGTGCACCATGCTGTGCTCCTTGTGGGGCTGAGCTCTCAGTTCTCAGCATCCATGATCAGTACCACGTTGATCCCTCTTTGACCGATGGGAAAACTGAGGCCAGGGAGGCTGAGCTGTGTCCCCAGCTTGGGCCTCTGTGGAGCACCCAGGCCAGGGCGGGGGCTCCCGAGTGTCTCCTCCAGAGCTGGCAGTATCCTGCCTCTCAGGACATAGAGTTTGAATGTGGGCTACAAATCTGACTTGGAGCTTCCTAGCGGCCACAGTAAAGAGGGAAATGAGACCTGTGTAGCAGTTTAATTGCAAAAAGGAGAGGCCGTTTTCCCTGAGTTTCTTGTGCTCTTTGGTTGGTGACTTGGGCCACAGTGATACCTGTGGAAGGAGACAGCCTGCGGTCTGCCCCCGTTGGTGCTGTTGGGAGAGAGGGGCTGGAGCAGGATGGAAATGCAGCTGCCGTCACCACGGCCGGCCTGACGGGTGCACGCCGACGAGAGCAGGACAGGTCTGAGGGGGGAGAGTCGGCCCTGGCCCCGGCACCCCTCCGTGGGGCCTCGGTTGTTGGCTTTGCCTTGAGGTTCTTCTGAACTGTGTCTGTCTAGACCATTCTTTCACAGGGCCCCGTGTGGCTCCTGGTGTGGGGGACGGGGCCAGCCGGCCTCCACGTCCGGGCTTAGCAACCCTCGCACTCACCCAGACTCCACACCTCAGTTTCCCTGGGTGAAGGGTGCATGCAGGGGGGGCTACTGCGTCAGGATAGGGTCAGGGCGTGCAGAGAACCCAGCTGTGGGGAAAGCGAGGCCATGCTGGAGCTTTGGGGTACGGGGCGCTTCATGCCCTCAATAGCAGGATCTGCTGGCCACGCCTGGGATCACAGCGCCCTCGAGGCTCAGGCAGGAGGATGGCAAGGTCCAGGCCGGCCTGGGCCTCAGGAGATGAGACGCAGCCTCAACCTAGAGAGCGCTCAGCTCCTGGCGGGGGCGGAGCCTGGGGGCCACACCTGCGCTGGGGAGGCTGAGGCAGGAGGATCTCCAGTCCGAGGGCAGAGGCGGCCTGTGCAACTTAGCGAGATGCTGTGTCAAACTGAAAAAGAAAACGGGGCTGGGCTATGTACGAGAAGAAGCGCTTGCCGAGCACGGCAAGGCTCAGGGTTCAACCCCAGCACTTAAAGAGGAGCAGAAGCTCTTCCGAAGTGCGGAGGACTTTCCAGAGCCAGAGCTTGGGCGCTGTGGCCCAGCAGTGGACGGCTTTGTCCCGTTGGCCTTGTCCTCTCCCGAGGTCTGGCTCACTTCCGGGATGTGTTCGCTGATTTTGGACATCCACCTGCCGGCACCTCAGTCTGCAGGTCACTAACTAGGCATCGCTACTTTTAAAAAATTATTTTAGTGGTGCTCGGGAGGAGTCCAGAGCCTCGCGCATGCCCAGCCAGTGCCCTTCTGCTCGGCACCCCAGCCCTGCTACTTTTTAACCTGTTATTGGAAACATTAACTACTCCAACCAGCTGGTAGCTCTACAATGCGCAGCTTTTCCCATCCTGATCCTGGGGGCAGGAATCCGAGATAAAGCAGAAATACAAGCGTTCTTTCTCTCCCTTCTTTCTCTTTGGAAATGGTCTCACTGTACAGCCCAGGCTGGCCTCTAACTCACGATCCTCCTGCCTCAGCCTCCCGAGCGCTGGAATTACTGGTGTGTACCATCTCGCCCTGGCTAAGAATTCTGTTTTGTGCCTGTGAGTACCGTGCACACCACACTCACTTGTGTTCCAGGTCACACCAGGTGGGGACAGCAGCTCTCTGGCCTGTCAATGCCATGGAAGTCCAGAGATTCCCCAGCGCCCCTGCTAACCAGGGAGATCAAACTGTTGGCCAGATAACCCCAGTGTGAAATCAGACAAGTGCCAGGTGTATAAACAGTGGGTGGGGGGTGCCAAAGGCCGGAACCCCTGCGTGTTGCCCCCTCCCCACACTGCAGCCTGACCTTGGGTTCGCCAGTCACTCCTGTCTTGCTGGGCTCTGTTTAGTTCTTGCGGCCGGTCAGCTGGTTCTACTGGGCTTTCTAAAGTTCAGGGTATCCTTCTCCAATCCTCATTTCTTTTTCCTTTTTCTTGTCTTATTGCATTAGCTGGTGCAGGCACGAGTGTCCTACAACTCTTGCTTTGTGTTTTTCAAGTAAAGGCATTGTCTTGCATACACCCTTTTTCCTGTAGGTTTTTTTCCTATTCCTCTGTTTCTCTCTCCCTCCGTACCTCCCCTTCCTTCCTGATTCCCTCCCTCTGCTTCCTCCCACCTTACCCCCTCTTTCCTTCTTCCCTCCTCCTTCCTTCCTTTCTCTCTTTCTGTCCCTCTCTTTTCCTTCCTTCCGTCCTCTTTTCTTTCCTACCCTCTCCTCTCTTTTTCTCCCTTCCCCTGCCCCTTCACTCCCTCCCCTCCTTTCCTTTTCTTTAGGTCTTGCACAGCCAGGCTGGCCTGAAACTTGCATGGAGCCCAGGCTGCCCTTGACCTTCTGATCTTCTTGCCTTGGCCTCCTGAGCGCTGGATTATAGTCAGCGCCACCACACTGGGCTTCCTCAGTTGTTCCTTCTCCTTTCCTCCTCTTTCTCCTCCTCTTCCTTTATTTTTGCGGTACTGGGGGTTACACCCAGGGCCTCGAGCCTGCTAAGCAAGTGCCCCACCACCCGAGCTTCACCCCGCCACTGTTTCTTGTAGTTTTTGGCCTTGAGACTCAGGTTAGCTTTGCCGAAGGGTTCTCTGGATAGGGAGGTTTTCACCTGGGCCTCCGGGGAACTCAGCCATCTCCACACTCCCCTGAGATGGCCCTGAGGAAGAGACCATGAAAGCCAGGGGCCTGGTTCAGGCGCCCCAGCGGCTGCAGGGTGCTGGAGCTGGGGGAACATGAGGGCGGTGACATCCGGCCAGGCAGGTAGGTCACGGAGCACACCGTGCACTTCCCGATCTGCCTGTTCTTAGGAACCCCGGGCCTTCCTCCAAGACCTGGTGATTGTCACCATTCACTCACCTTAGGCAGCACCCACCACAGGCCAGGGAGCCCCAGCGGGCTGGCTCCTCGCAGGCCTGGAGGGCAGTGCTGGGGCCTGCGCCGCAGAGCAGCGGCTCTCTGAGCTCAGGGCTGGGGTGGGACCATGCACTGAGGCCCTGAGCCCTTTCCTCAATTTGCCTCCAGGTCAGAGCCGGGGTGACAGGTGTGCGGGGGTAGCCTGGCCCCTGGGGGTCTTAGGAGCAGGATCTCGGTTTTTCAACCGCTCTGAGCCTCGCTTTCCCCATTGGTGACGTGAGCCTTTCGGTAGTGGCTACCTGCTGCCCTGAGGGTCTGCCGAGGGCAGCCTAGCATGGGGCTGCTTCAGGGCCACTGGGGACTGAGTGGAAACAGTGTGGTGAGAGGGCCCTGTGGGCCACGCGAGGCACGTGGCCTCCTGGAGCGGCCGGTGTCTTCGGGGCTCTTGGTGGGCCTGGGCGTCGGGTCTGCTTCACAGACCGCTGGTGCCCACTGGCGCCCACATGCAGTCGAAGCGCTTGGGAGGCCCAGGCGGGAGGGTGGCGAGTTCTAGGCTGGTCCGGGCCTTGTGAGACCCTGTCTCAGCCTCTTGAGGTCTCGTGTCCAGGTAGGGGTGGAGCCGGGCAGGGAGGCCACACCTCCCCCAGGCCAGCCTAGGCGTCACAAGACCCTGTCTGAAAATAAAAAATAAAAAGGGGCTGGGGGCACGGCTCAGCGGTAGAGTCCTTGCCTAGCATGCGGGAGGCCCTGGGTTCAAACCCCAGGATTACCAGGAAAGAGACTGAGGCTTGGAGAGGAGCAGGTGAGGGTGGCAGAGAGGTCCCCGTACAGGAGGCAGAGGAAGTGGTGGCAGGCTCTGGTCACCGCTGGTCCGGATCATTAGTTGAGTCAGGGGAGAGGCGCCCACCCCTTGCTGGGCCTCAACTCTGGGCTTGAGTGAGCAGCCAGAGGAAACCTGCCCAGAGAGGTGCAGAGACTTGCTGGAGGTCACACAGGAGTGGGGCAGTAGAGACTGGCTTGGATTACAAGGGGTCCTTGCCTGGCCATCACAGGCGGGGAGCTGAGAGACAGGGGACCATGGACAGCCTCACCCCAGACTCCTGGACTCTCCAAATGCCCAGCTCCAAATGCCCAGAGCCTCAGACCTGGGCCGCTTGGCCAGGTTGCCCCGCGGTACCCCCAGCTGCCCAAGCCTGCTGGCAGCCAGGCGCGACCCAGGGCTCCGTGCGCGGCTCTGCGCCTGCCTCTCCTCCTCCTCCCCTGACTATTTTTAAACCTAATTTCCTCGAAAACGGGGCGGCTCATTCAGAAGATAATGGCCCACATCACAGGCTGGGCGGAGACCCACGTCAGGGCCCCCACCTGCTCTGCTCTTGCCCTCCCCCTCCCGTGGTCTCATCTCCGGGGCCCCAGGCAGCGGCCCATTTTATCAGCCCACGTGAGGGAGCTGAGCCCCAGTGGGGCAGACCCGCCAGGTCCCGGTGTCGCGCGCACTGCAGAGACGCAGCGGGGCCTTTCCTGCCCGGACCCCCACGCAGCCCCCCAGAGCTGCATGTGGACACTGTCTGATGCCGGCCCCAGGGGACCCCGTTCGAGATCTAGAAGGTTCTGCCTCCATCCACCCCACCTCCTGCCTCCTCTGATCCTCCTCCCCCTCTACCCCAAACCGAGAGCCTTACATGGTTCTGCTGTCGGGAAGCCAAGGTTGACACGCGTCAGCTTCCAGCACCTTCCAGGGCCGCTGTCTGCAGCTGAGGGCACATCGGCCAGTCAGCTGCGCCAGGGGCCTGGGCCGAGCTCCACACTCAGGGCCCAGCCATCCCGGATGCCTTCACATAGGCGACACACAGTCTCCCCCTCAGCACAGCAGCACCGGACCTGCCCAGCCCATCTTTAGCACTGGGGAAAGAATACAAACTCATCTTCACCCCCAGTCCATCAGGGTGATGATGCCATGTCACACTCCTAAGATCAGCTGTCTGTTGGCAGCCGTGCTGGGCTGAGCCCTGCCGTACATGGCTTCGTTCATGTCCTGTGTGAGCCCATCCTGCCTCAGGACCTTTGCACTGACCGTTCCCTCTGCCAGGAGCTTCGTTCCCTGGCCTGACCTCACTGCAGACTCAGTCAGGTGTGGCCTCTTCAGGGAGCCTCCCTTGTGGCTTCCACCTGTCACCCCTTGTCACCATCCCAGCACTGTGTCCACCTCCTGCTGACAGAGCTCCTTGCTAGCTGGGACCGAGGCTGCCCTGGTCACCAGGTGGTGGACAGCAGTGTACAGGCTCCCCAGGGAGGTCGGGATATCACAGACTTGGCCCCGAGCAGCGTACGTGCCTCATCTCTGGATTCAGGGTCAGGAGTCCACCACGGGCCTCGCTGGGCTGAAGTCCAGGTGGGGCAGGGCTTGTTCCTCCTGGGGCTCCCCAAGAACCCGCATCTCCCTTGTCTTGGCTTCCAGAGGCCCTGTGTCCCTCAGCTCGTGGCCCCTGTCTGCCCTCTTCAGAGCTGGCCACTCAGCGTCTCCCTGCCTCTGGCTCTGACCTTCCTGCCTCTCTCTGTGAGGACCCCGTGGGGGCATCGGGGCCTGGACGACCCAGGGTGACCCCAGCTCAGGGTCATTAATTATAGGCGCAGAGTCTGAACCTGGGATCAGGACACGGGTGTCCCCAGGGGATGCTCACGGCACATGGGCTTTCGCAGGCCACTTTCCAGTGGAGGCCACCGAGCCAGCACTTGTTCCTCCCCCCCAGCCTCCTCCCTTGGGGGGAGACCGAGCCCTGGACTGCGAGGATGGGGGTTGGTCCAAGCCCTGATGCTGGCCCTGGCCAGAGGCTGTGGGGATGGCGCTGGCCATGCCCTGGCTTCCTGCGCCCGCTCCTTTGCCCGCCACATGCCTCGTCCTGGAGGGGGCTGACGGCTGGCCTGATGGCTGCCCCGAGTGGGACGTGGCCCAGCCTGGCGAGTGTCCAGGAGCTGCACTCATGGTGTCTCTGTGACCATGGAGGGATGGAGCTAGGTCAGCTCAGAGCTGCCTGGCATCCATGGGGAGCAGTGGGTCCTTGCCGGCCCCAGCCTGGGCTGGACGTCGCAGCCACTCATTTGTCTGAAGCTGAAAATCCCTGCCTCACCGGCCAGGAAGCCTCCGCCTGCCCTGATGGGGCCCCCAGCTTGGGGCAACCATTGCACGTCCGAGCTATGCAGCCCTGGTGCCCCCCCCCCCACCGCCCCACTACCCAGGCCCCTCCAGGTTCCCGCTGCGTGTGTGGCCACAGGACGGGCCCCACGCAGGAACATTTGCTGTGTCCTTGAGTCTCTTCCCAGGGCTCAGCCTCACAAATGGCCTGCGTCTGCCTGGGAGGGAGGGAGGTTGGGCCAGCCGTCGGGGGCGTCCCCACGCTGAGCTGCCCCTTCTCTCCCTCAGGTCCGGCTCAGAAGAAAGCGGCCCTGAGTGAGGTGAGTCCCCGCGCATCGGCGAGCCGCCTGAGACTGGGCCCCTGCTGTGTGCCCGCAGGCAGCTCCTGCACCTCTCTGGCCCAAAGGTGGTTGGGTGCCACCAGGCAGGGGTGACCTCGTGCCTGTCCTGCGAGCCTGGCCTTGTCCGGGCTGAGTTCAGCCACTTTTGCAGAGGTCCCAGGGGCTGAGAATGTGAGGGACGAAGTCCTGGGGTGAGGGTGACTGGGTGGGGCGTGGGGTGGCCCCGTGGAGGACCTGCATTGGAAACGCAGCCCCTCAGGGTCTCCCCAGCTGAAGCCAGTGGTGACGGACACCCTGAGTGGGCGCAGGAGCATTGGGGTTGGCTGAGGACCAGCTGAGCAGGTGACAGCGAGGTGCTCAGCAGACCCATGGCCCCACCTGGAGAGCGTGTCCCGCGTGGTGCGCACCCCGGGGTCCTCCTTATTCTCCTGCCCCGTGAGCCGTTCTGGGTGGTGGCTGATGTGACCCCCGGAGCTGGGCTGGCCACTGTCCCCAAGGGAGTGAGAGCCGCTTAGGTTCTGGGTCAGTCAGGGACCATGGAGAGGAATCCATGAGCCCAGGGGCCAGGGGGCCACATGGCCGTGGGGGCCCCGCTTGTCCTGCGAGCCTGTCCCGGGCGCTGCTGTCCCCCTGGTGCTGGGGACCATTTCCCTGGGCAGCAGGACATGAGAGTGTGTAGGGGGCTCGGCCCTGGGGGCCGCTGCGGAGGACGTGCTGCAGACAGCCAGGGTGGGCAGCTGGGCGGGGGCTTCCTGCAGTCCCACCCACTGACCTGAGGGGTGATGGGGGCTCCCCAGTGGCTGGGGTGTCAGGGAGGCCACCAGACCCCTCTGCACACCGGCCCCTGGGTTCCCACAGCCCCTGGGTTCCCGCAGCGCCTCAAAAACATCATTTTTAGTCCCACCGTGGGAGTCGGTGTCCTCCCCCCAACCCCCCGCTGGGATGGCTTCACGGGACTGCCTCCGGGGCAGCCACGTGGGAATTGGTGGACAGGGGCGTGGCCCCCACAGCGCCCAGAACGGCCTTGTCCCCAGCTCCCCAGCCCCAGAACGCCACAGCCCTGCGTCCCCCAACCCCAAGGGAGGCACTGCTTCCTGCCCGAGGGCCAGGGCTGCTGCCCTCCTCGCTTTCCCACAAAGCTGGCCAGGCGGACTAGAAGCCTGGGGACGTCCCGCTGTGGGCCACCTGGGCCCGTGCTGCCTGCCGACAGCCCTTCTGTTCCCTCCACGCTGACTCATCCCCTTCTCCTCAGGCTCCCAGAGCCTCCCGCCGCCCCGTGACTAACCGCCTCCTGCTTCCTCCTCCGCAGGCCCCGTCCGCGACCGGACAGCTGGGCCCTGGCCACGGGAAGAAGCTGGGCCACCGAGGTGTGGATGCCTCCGGCGAAACCACCTACAAGAAGGTACCTCGGGTGCTCTTGGACGGCTGGGATGGGTGGAGGGCGGCGGGGCCCTGTGGGTGATGGCCTCACCCAGCGGCCGGGACTCTCCGAGACCTGGCCACTGCCGTGGTCCCTCCCATGACCCTGGAGACACTGGTAAAACTTAGCCTGGTTGAAATAGTGTCACACCCCGTGTCATTCACCCCCTAAAGCCTGGCACAGAGGGCTTCGTGGGCATCCACAGGGGTGTATAGTCACTGCCTATTTCTTGAACATTCTATCACCTCAAAGGGAAGTCCTGTCCCCAGGCGACCACCTTACCCCTCCCCAGTCCCTGATGCGCAAGACTCCACTTCCTGTCTCTGGATTCCCACGCTCTGGGCATTTTGTTTCCTAAGAACAGAATCGCACACCGTTGGGTCTCTCGTGTCTGGTTCTCACCCAGCTTGGTGTCCGAGCCCCACTCCCTTGTTCAGGGCTGAGTTGTGCTCCTCCCAGTCAGGGCTGAGTCAGATGGACCAGGCTGTGGGTGTCCACATGTCCATCCAGACGCGGGGCCGTTTCCGCCTGTCGGCAGTGGAGGATGCTGTTGCTGTGAATGTTGTGTACAGATTTGGGGGAGGATGTGTTTGGGGTTTGCCTCTGTTTGGTTTTGCCCTGTGCTAAGGTGACCCCAGGGCATCACACATGCTCGGCTGATGCTCTGTCCCTCTGCTGCACCCTGGCCTCAGATGCGTGTCTAACTCCCCTGGGCCTGTGCCTAGGAGAGGGGTGGCTGGGCCGGCAGCGCCTGGCCTCCTTCCACGGTGGGTAGGACGTGGTGCCCACTGACGTGGTGCCACTTGCGGTTCTGATTACTTTTGTTTGATGCACAGTGGAGTCTGGCTTATTGGCCACTTGTGTATCTTCTTTGGACAAATGTCCACCTGTGGAGGCGGACAGGAGGCTCAGGAGTGCTGCTTGGACAGCCCAAGCGAGGGAGGAGGGGCCTGGCCTGTCATCGGGCGCCGTGGCCACACCTGGGATCCCAGCACTAGGGAGGCTGAGGCGGGAGGACAGCGAGTTCCAGGCAGGCTGGGTGCAACATAGGAGACCCTGTTTCAAATAACGACTGGAAAAAAAACAGTCAAAACGACCCCAACCTGTGCCCACCCAGCCTCGATGGCAGTGCCGTGGAGCCCGGGACTGAGCTCCGTGAGCCCTCCCTAGAGTTCAAGTGAAAATGGGGTCAGGATTCATGGTGACAATAGGGTCCGTGTGGACGTTCGGGTAGCCATAAAGTGACCCTGGAGGCCGAGGCAGGGGGATTGGCAGGAATTCCAGGCCCTATCTGGGCTATGTAGCGAGTTTGAGGACAGCCTGGGCTCCACAGTGAGGCTGTGTCTCAAAAATACAAATGATCATCAAACAAAAACACAGCAAAACAAAACAAAAAAGTAGCCATAAAGTAGCAGCGGTGCTTACTGTGTCACGCACGCATGGGCCTTCGCCCGAGGACCTCATGTGAGCTACGCTTGCAGCCCGGGAGGGGAAACTGAGGCACCGGGCAGCATCACTCACCTGGCAAGATGATAGAACCACGTGGGGATCAGGTGCAAGGAACCCGGGTCCACGGAAGTGAAAGTAATCCCAGCATCACAGTATAAGCTGTGTCCCCCAAAAAAGCAGCCCCCACAGTGCATTGACCCCCTGGCAGGCCATAATGTTTTGGGGATGGTGGAACTTTCTGGAACCTAGGGGCTGCACAGAGCCACACCACTGCCTTGCTGTGTGGCCCCTCTCGAGTCCCGATCCCCTGTCACGTGTGGTCATGGCAGGGCAGGCCCCATTCTGGATGGTGTGGCCAGGTGGCCATGCCTTGGGGCCACGGCCAGGGTCTTACTGGGTACTGGGGCCCAGCTGCGGCTGGACGCAGGCCCCAGCTTCCCAGCTCTCCCAGGGGTCCTGGAGCGTGGCATGGAGCCGCCCTGAGGGTCTCAAGCTGCTGGCTTTCCCCACAGACCACCTCGTCCACGCTGAAGGGCGCCATCCAGCTGGGAATCGGCTACACCGTGGGGAACCTGAGCTCCAAGCCGGAGCGAGACGTGCTCATGCAGGACTTCTACGTGGTCGAGAGCATCTTCTTCCCCAGGTGGGCCCCGCCCCGGCAGCAGCTCCAGAGCCTCCACAGCCTGCGCGGAGGGCACAACGGTCCCGACGCCGGTGGCCTCCCCTGCGCGCTGAGCACCCCTCGCTACTGAAAGCAGCAGCAGCAGGCTGCCCCTGGCGTCTCCCTGGCTTTAAGCTCTGATCCTCCATCAGCCAGGATGTTCAGTTGCTGCTGAATCAGAGACCTCACATAAAAACCACCACCAAAATGATCTTTTTGGCAGTATGAGTAGTTGAGAGTCTGCAGCCACGGCACTGTCCCTCTGATCCCGTCAGATCTCGGAAGCTAAGCAGGGTCGGGCCTGGTTGGTCCTTGGATGGGAGACCGCCTGGGAGCACCAGGTGCTGTAGGCTTGGGACAAGAACCTGGCAACCCACTCCCAACAACCAACCACTGAAAACCCTATGAATAGCAGAGAAGCACTGACAATAGTGTTTCGCCTTTTGTATGTAGGGTCTCATTCTGCACTAGAATCTCATTGGCTGGGTGTAGTCACATGAGCATGCCTAGCTGCAAGGGAGGCTGGACAGGCCCTTATTCCGAGTCCCCATGCGCTCAGAAACACCATGAGCTCCATTGCTGATGAAGGGGAAAGAGGTCACTGGGGTGCATCTCAAGGCCTGCCACAGTGCCTTTGCCCCAGCAGGAGCCCTGTGTTGCTTGTGGGATTGGGCATTGGGATGAGTGGGGAGAGGTGCCCCCAAAAGCCACCGTCCCTCACAGACATCCCCCTGCGTCCTCCTCTGCAGCGAAGGCAGCAACCTCACCCCTGCCCACCACTTCCAGGACTTCCGGTTCAAGACCTATGCACCCGTTGCCTTCCGCTACTTCCGGGAACTCTTCGGGATCCGGCCGGATGATTACTTGGTAAGCGTGTTGATCAGCTATTGGCGTGTGACGTAGCACCCTTGTGGGACCTCCCCCGTGCTGTAGGGTGGGAACTAGGGGGAACAGAGCTCATCCAGGGTCTTTGCTCCGAGTCACAGGCGAGCAGCTGGGGTCGGCGGGTTCCTGCAAGACCTACCCAGGTGATTTTCCACATCTGAACACACGTTAGATCTTCTGCCTGGGCGTTCAGTAGGGAATGGCAGGAAACCCACGGAGCATGCGTCTGCGACTCTCAGAGAAATCGTGTCTGATCGTTCTGACGTCAGCAGCCCTGGGGACTGTGGTGGCGAGCTCCCATCAGTCTAGCAAGTCCCCGAGACCACCAGCTTACAGAGAAAAACGATTTGTTTTGGTTTGAGACCATGGCCAGGCAGCATATGGAAGAACAAAGTTGCTCCTCTCAGTCTCTGGGAAAGCCACGCCCCCAATAGCATCGTGTCCTCCCACTAGGCCCTGCCTCTTAAAATCTCCACCCCCTCCAAAAGTGCCATCCAGGGGCCTTCAACAGGGCAACCTTTGCGTGATGCTCATCCAGGCCCCAGCAGGGTGTGCGCCCCGTCCTGCTGCCATCTGCGCCGTGGCTCGCTGCTCTCTGTGTTTGGTGGTCCCCACTCAAACGCTCAGAGCTGGGTTATCTTGGTCTCTTGGAAACCTGTGGCCTGACCGTGGCCGCATTCTTTCGGTGAGAACCAGCACCTGCTTCAGGCAGAGGGACCTGACCCCTGAGGGCTCCCGCCCCAAGGGTGCCCCTCACCCAGCCTTCCGACCGCAATGTCCTGTTGCTGGTACTCAGGCCCCCACCTCATGCCGGTTCACTGATTGCCCTCCTTTGCCCCCATCCCAGACCTGGAAGATACTTCCCAGTGTCCCTGTGAGCTCTGCAGGGCTGTGAGAGGAGCATTGTGCACGCCTGAGCATTTGGGGTACACAGGACCTTTGCATAGCTGGGCACAGTGACCAGGCCTGGGATCCCAGCACTCGGGAGGCTGAGGTGGGAGGATGGCGAGTTTCAGCCAGCCTGGGCCTCATAAGACCTTGTCTCACAAAAACTAAAAACAGAAAGGCCCCTGGAGTGACCCGAATTGCCGGGTGCAGAAACCGGCAGCAGCGTTGGCAGCCATGGAGACACTGCTCCCGTGTCCGTTAATGGAGAGCAGACACAGAAACGGAGACCGGGGCAGCTAGTGTCACACAAGGGTTGCTTTGCCGCCATTTGAGCACGAGTGGTTGCGGGCCCTGTGCCCACGGTGGAGGAACGGAGCCAGAGTGGGCTTCCTTGCCTTCCGCGGGTATTTGAGGCTCGCAGCCGTGGGTGGATCAAGGACAGGCAGATGGCCGGGCCCCATGACGGCTGCAGCTTGGACGCATCTCCCCAAATGTCAGCGTCCTCCCCCACCATGTGGGGAAGACAGTGATCTCGAGGGTGACACATAAATGTCAGTAGGAGAGAAAGGAATGAGAGACGGAGAGCGGGCAACAGGGCCAGGGTCCATGGGGGGCCAGGGTAGGGCTGTGCATCAGAGACACAGCCCCCCTCCCTGCTATCATCACCTAGCCTCCATCCTAAAAATCACCTTGTGGCCCAGCGTGGCTGCTGGGGTTCCAGCTGTCACATCAGCGTTTGGGGCAAGGCAGGCAGGCAGGAGGGAGAGGCAAAAAATCAGGTATACCAGTGACCAGGGCCGGGGGTATATCAGTAGCCGGAGCAGATGCCTGGGCAGCTCATGCAAACTACATGGTACTCGGCCCCAGCCGGGCTGGTGGGCCAGGGGGCTTCTGGAAGGTTCTGTGTAGGAGGAGGTGGGGCTCGGCACACCCCACTCCCACCCCAGTGGCCAGGGCGGATGCCTGGGCAGCTCATGCAAACAGGACCTGGGGCAGGTGGACACACCCCCACCTGCCTTCCCACCCTCTCCCTGCCAACGCCTGTCACCTGTTCAGGGGGTCCTCTCCCTGAAGTCCCCGCGCCAGCCTCTGCTCCCGATCCGTTGGGCAGAGCCAGTGGGGCAGCCACGCTGGCTACCAGGGAGGCTGGGGGTGCATTTCAGCCAGGTACATCAGCCTGTGGTATGAGCGGGCGAGGGGCCACCCCCCAGGGAGCCCACTCCTGCAGGCCAGCACCAGGGCTGCAGAGTGCATGCCTTCAGGCCCCAGTGCGCACTGTGTGGCCCGGGCAAGTCTCCACCTCCTCTGATCCTCCGCCTCCTCGACCAAGGGATGGTGGTGGGGCGGAGGGAGGCCGCTCACCGCGCGCCCCTGCCTTCCAGTACTCCCTCTGCAACGAGCCCCTCATCGAGCTGTCCAACCCCGGGGCCAGCGGCTCCCTCTTCTACGTCACCAGCGACGACGAGTTCATCATCAAGACGGTCATGCACAAGGAGGCCGAGTTCCTGCAGAAGCTGCTGCCCGGCTACTACATGGTACGCGGCCCCAGCCGGGCTGGCGGGCCAGGGGGCTTCCGGAAGGTTCTGTGCAGGAGGAGGTGGGGCTCGGAACACCCCACTCCCACCCCAGTGGCCGGGGCGGATGCCTGGGCAGCTCATGCAAACAGGACCTCAGGGCAGGTGGACACACCCCCACCTGCCTTCCCATCCTCTCCCTGCCAACGCCCCCTGGCAGGCGTGGGTCCTGGGCATTATGCTCCATGGGCAGCGTCTCTCTTGGCCACCCAGGGCCCAAAGCGGGTGCTGACTCAGAAGTTTAAAGAGGAGGGGACAGGCCACCAGCTGGCACCTCAGAAAGTCCAGCTGTGAGGGGCAGGGAATGGGCTCCCTACATCTCCGTCCCTCCTCTGTGATTCACAATGAAAATGCCTGCTGGCCATGGGAATCGGGGGTGGGGGTGGCCATGGGAGTCTCGGGCTCAGAACGCTGGCCCCTGGTCCTTGGGGTTCTGGGGTGGCGCAGCCCACGGTGGCAATCGGTAGCGATGCCTTCTGCCTTGTCCTGGTGAGCCCAAGGCCCCAGGGCTGCTGCATGGAGCCCCTGGACAGCTTGGTGCCATCCGTGACTCAGTTTCCCCTTCAAGACACCCTTGCACGACTGTGATGCCCAGGGCAGGACCCTGGTTGTCCCTAATTCCGGGGTCAGCAACCTGGTCCTTGGCCTGGCGAGTCCCTGCCGGCTCTCAGAACCCGCGTGAAGCTGGGGTGCTGGAGGGCAGAGGCGGGGTCAGAGCCTCTCTCCTGAGCGGTGACGGCGGGAGGGAGGCCCTGCCAAGGCAGGCGCTGCCTGACAGCCCGGCGTCCATCCCCGCCCCGCCCGGCCCGGCAGAACCTGAACCAGAACCCGCGGACGCTTCTGCCCAAGTTCTACGGGCTGTACTGCGTGCAGTCGGGGGGCAAGAACATCCGCGTGGTGGTCATGAACAACGTGCTGCCACGCGTGGTCAAGATGCACCTCAAGTTCGACCTCAAGGGCTCCACCTACAAGCGGCGGGCCAGCAAGAAGGAGAAGGAGAAGAGCCTGCCCACCTTCAAGGACCTGGACTTCATGCAGGACATGCCCGAGGGGCTGCTGCTGGATGCCGACACCTTCAGCGCGCTGGTCAAGACGCTGCAGCGGGACTGCCTGGTGAGGCTGCCCTCGAGCCCGCCCTGTCATGGGGCAGGCCCCGCCCCTACCAGGCCCCGCCCCTTCCAGGCCCCGCCCCTTCCAGGCCCCATCCGTATCCTGGTAGGCTCCACCCCTCACAGGCCAGCCTTGAGAAGGAACCGCCCCCAAGCCGGCCCCACCCATGGGGAGGTGCCGTCCTAGTAGGCTCCACCCCCTCACAGGCTGGCCCTGAGGAGGCCCAGCCCCCAAGCAGGCCTCACCCATCTTAATGTCTGGGTAGAAGGCCTTTGGTCTCTGCTGCCTGAAGTTGAATGGCGCCTCCCAAACAGATCTCCAGGGAGGAAGCAACCACCCCGCCAGAGGCTGTCTCTGCATAAGGCACCCCCAGGCCCAGCACTAGCAGAATAGCAGGCTGTAGTCAGAAGCCCAGTGTGCCCCAACCAGCATCGCACCCCCACTGTGCCTCAGTTTCCTCACCCATTAAATGAGATGACCTCCCACCGGCCCTGCAGGCTCTGGTGACAGCGAGGGCCCATCGTGCCAAGCATTGGGTACACATCCTTGTGGGGCCCGCACCAGCCCCATGTCAGGGAGAAGAACAGGATGCCAGGTTCTTGGCGTGCGATCAGTTGTGACCCGGGTCGCACTCCCATGGCACTCCCGGGCCGCCTGCCTGACCTCCTGTTGCTGGAGTGTTAGGCTGGTGGGAGGGCCGATATGGGGGGGAGATGGGGGACCAATAGTCCAAGTCTGGCCTCTCACCCCCAAAATGGAATGGAGCTGGGCACAAGTGGCCACACCTGTGATCCCAGCACTCAGGAGGCTGAGGCAGGAGCATGGAGAGTTCCAGGCCAGCCTGGGCTGCATAGGGAGACCCTGACTCCCAAAAAGAGAAAAAGAAAAATTAATGTGGGAAAGCAATAAAGCCTTTCATCGAGTCTTGCCATACTGGGAAGACAAGGAGACCGGTACCCTCAGCCCTGTGTTTGGGGGTACCAGTGTGGCTTTCCGGCTTAAATAGTGGGAGGCCAAAAAAGTGGGGGGCAAGCAGTAGGCACAGCTACAGTCGTGGTCATACTGTGGTCTGGTTGATCATTGTCCGCGATAAGGAAGTAGGCTCCGGTCACGAGATGTTTGTCCGTCAGTCCTGCCGTTCCTGGAATGCAGGAGCGTGTGACTCAGGGCCAGGCAGGAAGGACAGTTGTGTGTGCAAAGCTGAGCCGGGATCCGGCCCACAGATTAAGGCGGCCGAGGCAGGCAGCCGTGAAGGCAGAGCTGCTGGGCTTCCATCTGGCCTTTGGTCTCTCACTGCGAGCAGAGATGCCATGCTTTTGGCCAAAGCAGCTCTTGGGCTGGGCTGCAGCCCAGTGATGAGCGCTTGCCAAGGACGGGCCGCCCCTGCGTTCCTTCCCCAGCATGAGGAAAGGAAAAGAGGAAAAAGAAAAGCAACTTTAAGTCCATGTTACAGGTGGGGGAAGAGGACCCCAGCCCACCAGAGCCCCTCCTCCAGCCACCCCTGGTCCCCAGACCCTTCTCAGAACTTGACCGGTACCCCCACCCCAGAAAACCCCACAGACAGGCCAGGTGCCTGAGCCTCCCTGGTGGAGCCTGGAGTGGGACCTCACGGGGGAGCAGGAAGAAAATCCTGTGTCCTGAGCTAAGAGTCCATGCTCCCAGGCCAGTATCCTGGGTTTGGCCCCCGGCTGTGACCGTGGACCATCTGTCCCCTGGGGTGGTGACAGGGTGCCCCCGTGTGGCCCAGGGAATGAGTCAGTCCCACGAAGCACCCGCTGCAAGGTTTGCAGTCTGTGCCTCGGGCTGGCATGTGGGCGGGATCGGCCGTCCGCCCATCCCCTGACGCCGCTGGCCTGCCAGGTGCTGGAGAGCTTCAAGATCATGGACTACAGCCTGCTGCTGGGCGTCCACAACATCGACCAGCAGGAGCGCGAGCGCCAGGCTGAGGGCGCCCAGAGCACCTCGGACGAGAAGCGGCCGGTGGGACAGAAGGCGCTGTACTCCACGGCCATGGAGTCCATCCAGGGCGGGGCTGCCCGCGGGGAGGCCATTGAGACGGATGACACGTAGGTGGGCCGGGCTGGGTGCCCCTCATAAACCAGGCAGGGAGGGGGCCGTGAGTGGGGCAGGGTGGATGTTCTGTAGCAGGGCAGGGGCGGGAAGTCTGTCCACCAGGGCACACAGTGGCTGCCTCGACGGTGAGACGTGCTCCCCTGGTCCCCGGGCACTGTGGACACTCGGGGGCGTCCTCTGTGGGGTATCCCCAGCCTCCACTGACTCCATTCCGGGAGCTGCCCCATCGTGATGACCACACACATCTCCCTATGTGGCCCTAGATCAACCCCTTGCTCGGCAGCACCCGGTCACTTTGCACTGACGATGCCAGGGCCCAGCTGTGGTTGTGTGGGGCGGTGGAGATGAAGGGTGGCATCTCCTGATTCCCACCCAAGGAACAAAGGCTGTGAGGTGGCACATAGTGGCTGTAGACGGCGCCCAGGGATGAGCTCCTCCCCAGCCCTGCCCACTGGGAACTGGTATAGCTGGCACTAGGCCACCAGCTGCCAGAGGACAGAATAAGAGCCAGCCTGGGGCTCCAACCAGGGGAAGGGGTGAACAGCACATGCAAAGGCCCTGTGCAGCCATCTGTCCCTCAGACTGTCTTGGTATTTGTAGGGTCTGCGTGGGCCCGGCAGGGGAGCAGGTGAGCACGGTGTGCTGGGCGTGGAGTGAGCAGGGTCCAGGGGTCTGGTGTCATAGCTGCGGGACAGTTATTGCGTCGCGTGGTGGCACTAACTGAGCTGGGCTGGGGCGTGTGCTCGCTGGGTGCAGAGTGATGGGATTAACATGCCAGAGGGCGCCCACCACCCTGTCAGGTGGCCATGCCTGGGAGTGCGGTGCGAGCGCGTGTGAGCTTGTGCGTGCGCGTGCATGCGTGCCTGTGGGTGTGCGTGAGCTCGTGCATACGTGTGCATGCGCACGTGCCCCCGGGTCTCCATCAGACCCCTCAGCAGCCTCCAGCCATTGAGTTTGAGCAAAGTCCGAGCGCCGCACAGTCACTCTCCAGCAGCAGGGAGCTCGTGGGTGCGAAGATCCTGTTCCAGCTTCCACCTTGGGAGACGGTGGATTTGGCGCTCCAGAGCTTGCTGGGCCCGGCCTCCCCAGGTCCTGGACGGTGCTGGGCCCCTGCATGATCGGCAGCGCTGACACCTGCATTGACCCTCTGTCCGCAGGATGGGCGGGATCCCGGCTGTGAACGGCCGAGGCGAGCGGCTGCTGCTGCACATCGGCATCATCGACATCCTGCAGTCCTACAGGTGCCCTTGGAGCCCCACCCCTGCTGCCCCACCCAGGGGCGGAGCCGCCGAGCCCCGCCCCTGCCCCTCAGGGGCGGGCTTCACCCCCCATGCCGTGCCCCACCCTGTGGGTGGAGACAGCAGGCCCCGCCCCTCCTGTGCCTGCCCACTCCACAGCGCACCTTCCGCAGAGATCTGCTGCCACCTGTTCCCCAACCCCCAAGGCCGTGTCCTTGGGCCAGGTGGGCTGACCTTCGCCGTCCTTCTGTCTGCAGGTTTATCAAAAAGCTGGAGCACACCTGGAAGGCGCTGGTCCACGACGGGGTGAGTGTCATTCTGTCCCGGGTGCCGTGATGGACCCCGTTCGCGGCCCAGGTGCCCAGGGACACGGGGCATCTTCCCGCAGTGGCCGCCCAGCCCAGCGGTGGCTGCTCCGTCCCCACTTCCAGACCAGAGGGACCAGAGGAAGGGGCGCCAGGAGTGCCGCCCCAGGAGCCCACAGGGGTCCCTGACACCCCAGCAGGAGGCCTGGTGGGCTTCCTGGGGGAAGCGACCTCAGGACAGCCTGACTTGGACAGCAAGAACATTCCAGAAATGTGCAGTGTGCAGAGGGCCTCGGGAGGCTCAGCCCTGACCCCCGTTGCCACACGTGGGTTTTCCCATGAGCACAGCCCACATGTGGAAGCCAAGAGTGGGTTCGCTTCATTTGTTACTGATTTACATGTTTATTCTGCAGTTACTGGGGCTGAACCCAGGGCCTCACGCAGGCTTTGCAAGCGCTCTCCCGCCGAGCTGCAACCCTGCCCATTTTTTAATTTTTATCTCAAGTCAGCGTCTTGCTAAGTTGCGCAGGCTGCCTCTGCCCTTAAACTCACCATCCTCCTGCCTCTGCCTCTTGGTCACTGGGATGACAGGCGTGTGGCACCGTACCCGGCCTGCCAGCCCCGTCTTACAGACTCTTGGGTTTCCTAAGTGTTTATCCACCTGGTTCATAAAGTTAAAGCTGCAGCCCCCCGAGAGGCTGTCCTCTGTAGCTGACCTGCCTTCTGCCTCCCGGCATCCCTCACCTCTTCTCTTCCAGGACACGGTCTCCGTCCACCGCCCCAGCTTCTATGCTGAGCGCTTCTTCAAGTTCATGAGCAACACGGTCTTTCGGAAGAACTCCTGTGAGCCCCCTATACCCCGCGGGGTGGGGGGCTGCAGGGGGAGATGGGAGAGTAGGGGATCCCAGAGCTGGGGTGAGTAGGGACAGCAGACCCTGAGCCCCTTGGTCTTACGTGTCCCTGTGAACCTTGTTACAATTGAGGCCACTGGGGCCCAGAGAGGCTGAGCCACCCTCCTAGGCCACACAGCTCCAGTGGTAAAGTGGCGAGGGCCGAGTTCCAGCGCCCAAAGCCGTGGTTTCTAGAGGGGGTGCTGTGGGGCTGGAGATACGGCTGTCATCGCCTGGTTGACAGCAGCGGCTGCTGACCCCATTCCTCTGGGGTCCCCTGAGAGGACCAGCAGGTGCCAGGGCTCTGGGCAGCTCATCTTGGGTAGACAGTCATGGGTGGGGGCAGGACGGCGCGGTGCTGTGTGCAGTCCAAGGGGCGGGTGGGCGCAGCCTGGCTCCTGTATCCTGCTGTGAAGCTCATGGAGCCCCCAGGCTGCCTGAGCGCCAACCACCTGGCCGCCCTCTCTCCATCCCTCCACAGCCTTGAAGTCCTCACCGTCCAAGAAGGGTCGCGGTGCCTTGCTGGCTGTCAAGCCCCTGGGGCCCACGGCCGCCTTCTCGGCAAGCCAGATCCCCAGCGAGCGAGAGGGCGCCCAGTATGACCTGCGGGGAGCCCGCAGCTACCCCACGCTGGAGGACGAAGGTGACTGGCCATCCTGAGGCAGGAGTTTGGGTGTCACTACATGGGGGACAGTGGAGGAGCCACTGGAACTGCCCTGGGGAAAGCTGCAGGGACTGCTGAGCACAGATGTCACTGTCACCAGAGGGGTACACGGACATCACAGTCGGGAAGATGCCCCCTGTGGTGCTGAGCCTGATGTCCTTGATGTTCTTCAAGGTCCCTCTCAGTCCGCAAGGGGTCTAGGATTCTGGGCCAGGAGTGGCTGGGGGGCAATAGCATCCCAGGCACAGGGCACAGCCTGTGCAAAGGCCCTGGGGCAGCCAAGGGCAGGACAGAGCCTGGTGTGCAGAGGGCAGGAGGGCATATGAGGGCAAGGAGGGGTGGGCAGGTCTGCAGGGCTGTACTGGCTGTTAGGGAGTTGGGTTTTATTTTGAGAGCTGTGGGAAGTCCTGCAAGGGAGGGAGAATTCAACCAGATTTGCCATTTCAAAGGCTGTGTGCAGCCAGGAGTGGTGGCACAGGCCTGTGATCCCAGCGACTTGGGAGGCTGAGGCAAGAGGATTGTTGAGTTCGAAGCCAAGGGGAGCCTGCATAACTTAGCAAGACCCTGTCTCAAAACAAAAAATAAATAAAAAGAGACCTGGGGTGCAGCACTTGTTTAGCATGTGTGATGCCCTGGGCTCCCCCTCCCCCGCCCCCAGTACCGGGAAGAATTAATAAAATAAAGTCTGAGCGCAGAGCCTGTGGAGGATGGGAGTATGGGGGATGGCAGGTGGCCAGGTTAGGTGGGCGTGGACGGTAACTGGCCACAGCTCCACCAGGTGCCCACCCCCTGCTCACCACAGGCCGGCCAGACCTCCTGCCCTGCACGCCGCCCTCTTTTGAAGAAGCCACAACCGCCTCCATCGCCACCACCCTGTCGTCCACCTCCCTCTCCATCCCAGAGAGGTCCCCCTCGGAGACATCGGAGCAGCCCCGGTACAGGTGGGTGGGCCTCGCAGGGCAGGTGGAAGGTGGAAGGAGCAGCCTAAGGTGGTGGGCGGGGTCTCAGGGCACATGGGAGGAGCAATCTAATGCAAGTGAATGGGGCCTCACAGGGCAGGTGGGAGAAGCAGTTCAGTACTGTGGGCGGGGCTTCACAGGGCAGGCGGGAGGAGCCTAATACAGTAGGCGGAGCCTCAGGGGCAGGTGGGAGGAGCAATCTAGTGCCAATGGGCGGGGCCTCACAGGACAGGTGGGAGGAGCAGTTCACTGCTATGGGGGGAGCTTCACAGGGTAGGTGGAAGGAGCAGTTGAATGCCAGTGGGCGGGGCCTCGTGGAGTAGGTAGGCAGGCAGGCAGTGCGGTGGGTGGGGCCTCCTGGGTAGGTGGGCGGAGCAGTGCCAGGCGGTGAGGCAGCAGGCTGTCTCCACCCCTGCTTAGCCCCAGTCCACTGCAACAGCTGTTTGCCATTTCCACAGGCGGCGCACCCAATCTTCGGGACAGGATGGGCGGTGAGACCCCAACCCCTCCCCTGTACCCCAGCTACCGCTCACTCCTCAGCCAGTGACATTGATGCCCTGGCGGCGTTGCACAGAGAACGCATGTCCAGGTCTGGCTGCCAGAGTGTTCTGAGATTTCCGCAGGTCAGGGCAGCGCCCTGTCCACCACTCCCTGTGTCTCTTGGGGGCACCCAGTTGGGCAGCTGCTGCCCCCTCGTGGCCTCAGGGCTGGGCATGGCAGCCACAGGAGACCGGGAATCAGCCCTGGCCACCGCGTTCCCCAGCACCCTTGGGGGCAGAAGGGAGGAAACTGAGGCGCGGCTCGGTCCCTCCAGGCCGCAGGAGGAACCCCACGTGGAGGAGGACGTGCAACAGGTAACCGTGCAGGTGGAGCCCGTGTGCAGCGTGGAGATCGTGGTGCCCACGGAGGAGGAGCAGGGGTGAGTGCCGCGGGGAGGCGCCTCCTTCCTGGTTTGTGAGTGGTCAGTGACTCTGCCGTCCATGTCATCTCTGCCCTACGACAGTGATTTTCAGCCAACTCGTGATGCTGCAATGCCTGGGCACCTGTGCGGCAGTCCCACCTGGGAGCTCCTGCCACGCAGCGGGTGGGGGTCCAGGACACCCATCCCAGGCAACGAGCCGGCTCGGTGGCCACGGTGCCCAGGGGAGGCCCTGGGCCAAGGGTTATGTAGGAGTCTCTGATCCAAGTATTTGAGGATTAAAGAATAATAACTTAGCCTAAAATGAAAAAATCACTTTTGGGAGTTGGTGTTTGTTGAGGATGGAACCAGGACCTTGTGCACTGAGCCACACCTCCAACCTTTGGTTTTTTGAAACAGAGTCTTGCTGTGTAGCACGGGCTGGCCTGGAGCTCATGGTCCTCCTGCCTCAGCCTCCTGACGGCCCAGATCATAGGCCTGGGCCACCACCTCTAGCTAAGCATGTTTTTGTGTGTGTGGTAGTTGGGGGTTGAATCCAGGGCCTCGCATATACTTTGCAAGTGCTCCACCACAGAGCTGCGCCCTCAGCTCATTTTTTATTTTTTATGTTGAGACAGAGTTTTGCTAAATTATGCTGACTGCCTCTAGCCTCGAACCTATGATCCTTCTGCCTCCCTGTCTCCAGTTGCTTGGATTACAGGCATGAGCCACTTCCCCCTGGTTTTTTTTGTGTGTGTGGTACTGGGGGTTGAACCCGGGGCCTCACGCCTGCATGCTTTGCAAGTGCTGGACCACTGAGCTGCTCCCCCAGCCCATTTTTTTACTTTTTGAGACAGGGTCTGGCTAAATTACACAGACAGCCTCTGGTCTCGAACTTGTGATCCTCCTGCCTCCACCTCCCAAGCAGCTGGGATTACAGGCATGTGCCACCACAACCGGCCTTATTATATTTTTTTAAAGTGAAGTCTTCAGGGTGAGGTATAAAATCATTTTTTAATTACTCATTTTCTTATTTTTCAGTACCGAGGGCTGAACCGAGGGCCTCACACACACGCTTGCAAGCGCTCTGCCACTGAGCTGCGCCCCATCCCCTTGTATATATTTTAAAATGAGGCAGGGTCTTGCTGATCTGCATAGGTTGCCTCTGGCCTCGAACCTGCGATCCTCCTGCCTCAGCCTCTAGAGTTGCTGGGATCCCAGGCATGGCCACTGCGCCACACCTCATGTCATTCTGACTTCTTGCTTGCTGTCAGCCCTTCTGTGTCTTCAGAGCGTATGTAATTCCACGAATTTTTTTGCCTTTCCAATTTTTGTTTCCTGTGCTTATTTTTGTTCCAAGAGATCTTCCTTAGCATTCGACAGATTCCTGGGCTGCATCGTGTAACTGAGAGTTTTGCGTGCAGACGCACGCGCACGCAGGCACGGATGACTGGCTGCCACCGTCAGCCTTTGCCACTTGCTGAACCTGACCATGAGAAGTTTTATTCAGAGCTGGGCGTGGTGGCGCACATCAGTAATCCCAGCAGCTTGGGAGGCGGAGCCAGGAGGATTGCAAGTTCGAGACCAGAGGAAGTCTATGTAACTTAGCGAGACCCTGTCTCAGGAAGTAAGGAAAAAGAATAAAGGGGCTGGGGGTGCAGCTCAGTGGTCCAGCACTTACAAAGCATGCAGGCGTGAGGCCCGGGGATCAACCCCCAGTACCACAAAAAAAAAAAAAAAAAAAAGGTTTATTCAGCTTTTACCCTCCCCCCAAAGATAAAAGCTCACGAGGGAGGGGTTGTGATCGCCTGGCACCGGTGTGTGGAGCTGCTGCCCCTGGCTGGTGGGTCGCACTGAGGACTGAGCTGCCCGTGTTGTGCTGGGTTGGCTTTGTGGGACGGACCGTATCAGAGTTGACTGCAGGTTGCCAGCCGCCCAGTTCTCTTTCAACGATGACCACTGACCACGTAAGGCTGCTCCTGTGCTGCGTGCCTCAGTGCCTGGCCGGGATCCCAGCCCTCGGGAGGCCGAGGCTGGAGGACGGCGAGTTCCAGGCCAGTGGCAGCCCGTGCATCTTAGGGAGGTCCTATCTCAAAACTGAACATTGAGATATTTTAAGCTGGGTGCGGTGGCCACGCCTGCAGTCCCAGCGCTCGGGAGGCTGAGCCAGGAGGATGGCCTGTTGAGTTCTGGGCTGGTCTGAGGTCCACAGTGACACCCTGCCTCAACCTATGAAAAGAGAAAATAAATAAGTTAAGACAGCGCTGCAGGTGGGTGGGAGCAGGGGGTGTGGCTGGCGTCAGCCACCTGGGTGTGCGCTGCTGAAAGTCGCCCAGGACCCCAGCTGTCTGCCCCATGTCCCCAGGGTGGAGGCCTCGTCAGCCTGTGCGTCTGCCATCACCTTGGAAGGCGACTCGGCCAGCCAGGCCTCGGAGCCCGCCAGCCAGGCCTCGGACGAGGAGGACGCTCCCGCCACCGACATCTACTTCGTAAGTGCCCTAGGCTCCTCGGCCCAGGGGGGCTGCAGCAGGAACCCCACGCGCACAGGCACACCGTGGCCGTCTCATATCCCGCCTCACGTGGCCAAGGCGTGCCAGCTCCCGCCCGAGGGCGCCCACACGCGCCCGCACACCGACAGAGGGCTCGGTCACCTTCACATCCGCTTGCTCTTTCTTGTCCCATCCCCGGAGCTGGCGGCCTCCCGCTGCTTACCACGCAGGCCAGGCCTTCCCAGGACCCACAGCTGGCCCTGCACCCCATGCCCGGCCTTGTCTCCACTGCCTAACTCTCCCACCCTGGCTCTGGGGCCTCCAACTCCCGAGGGGAGACGCAGGCAGAGGCCCAGGCCCTGGGCCCCTGACAGCCGGGGAGTGAGGCGACTCTTTTCCCTCTGGGCTCTGGGCGAGGCCAAGTGACTGGGTTTTCAAGCAGGGCATGGGGGCCCCATGCCGCCTGCTGCCAGGGCCAGGGACACGAAGCTGCTCCTGGGCAGCACTGGGTTTGCCCAGGCCCTGGGACTAGAGACCTCCCTCTCCAAGCCAGGGGTCATCTGTCCCCAAGAGGTAGACACTTTCCAGGGGCTGCTGGTCCAGGCCAGCGCCCCCCCAGCCCTGATTCCTAGGCTGCAGCCCCTGCTGCAGCATCCAGGCCCAGAGAACCCCCTCGCTACCCCCAACGCCCAGACCGTCGCTCTCCTCCAGGGGCCGGGGGTCAGCTTGGGGGCCCCTCATGCCCCGCCTGAAGCTGGGCTGCGTCCTCACTAGCTCGTCCCCATCTGTCTCCATGCGTGCCGGGGGCCCCGAGAGGGAAGGACTGGGCCGGGCCGTCCCCAGCCTGCGCCATCACCTGTTCTCCACCTGGTGTGTGCGTGGCTGGGCCACCTCTGGCACGGGGGCGCTCGGGCTCGCGCGTCCCCACGCCCTGCGGGCTGCAGGGCAGGTAGCTGGCCTCCTTCAGCCCTCCGCCCTCCCGCGTCCCCACGCCCTGCGGGCTGCAGGGCAGGTAGCTGGCCTCCTTCAGCCCTCCGCCCTCCCGCCCCCACACGGCCTCCCGCTTGTCCGCCCGCACTGCCTCTCCGCCTCTGTCCCGCCTGCCTCCCGCGCCTTACCCTCTGCGTCTCTTCCTTCCTCCCGCCGGCCCGCTGCCCGGCCAGTTCGCCGACGGCAGGTACTGGATATTCTCCCCCCGTCGCCGCCGACTGCGGGCCGTGACGCCGAGCTCCTCGGGCACTGTAAGTGACCGCAGCCGGCCGCCCAGGGAGAAGGGGCCTCGCCTGCCCGGGGCCAGCAGGGAGCCGCAGGTCCCTGGCCCGCAGCACGGCGCCCGGCGTCCTTTCTTCTCTCGGGACCTCGGGGAAGTGAGTGGTTGAGGTGGGCCGAGCGCCCCTGGCAGGGTGTGGGCTGCGCTCGGCCCCTGTGGCTGTCACCAGGCACTCCATGTGCAGGCACCGTCCCCAGGTCTGGCCACAGCGAGGTCTGCCTGGCCCTGGCCGGCTTCTCAGGTGTGGTGGCTGGTCACGTCTTGTCCAGATTCGCCGCTCAGGGCGGTCACACAGAATGGCCTCAGAGCTGATTCCCAACCCGGGAGGCCGTGGGGTCAGGTGCACCTGGTCACTCCGTGTCCATGTCCCACGTGGAGGAACCCAGGCCTCAGTCCCCCAGGCAACCCACAGAGTGAGGCACCCAGAGCCCAGCCCCGACGCTCACCAGCCACTCGCCAGCCCACCCGGCATGTCCAGGTGTCCTACAGATGTTGTGTGGCTGTGGCATCGTAGGTGGCTGTCGTTAGGCAGGGGGGCTCAGAGAGGCCGAGTCACCTGCCCAGAGCTGCACACCACCAGAGCGGCCAGGTCCTGCTCTAAAGCAGGAGGGCCTGTTGCTGAGTGAAGCCCCACTGGGTGGCCTCCTGTCCCTGACCCCATCAGCAAGCCTCCCTGGGCATGCCGGGTGCTGGGCCCCACGGGGGAACCTCACAAAGCAGACACAGGTCCTCAGCCACTCAGGCGCATTGTGCGCGGCACAGAAGGCAAGAATGAGCCGGGGCGGGGCGGGGGGGGCTGCTGCTCCCTGAGATATTTCCAGAGCTGCCCACGTGGCTGTGGCTGGCGCCGACAGAGGCAGACGCTTGCAGAGGCTTTCACAAGGACCTCAGTTTGGTTCAGAGAGGCGGGACAGGAAGGGAAGCTTCCTCCTGGAGCACGTGCCCTGGCCTGACCTCCACGCGGTCACCTGGGGGGGCGGGGGCAGATCCTGGCTGTCATTCAGCCTGCTGGCCCCGAGGGCCGCTTCTCTGACCGCTGCTCTGGGAGGACAGGGCAGCTGGCTGTTCGCTTTTCTGACGCCTCGAAGTGTCCATTTCTCCCTGGTCAGGAGCCGTGCTGCCTGGCCCTTCCCACGCAGCTTCCATGTGGCCTGAGGGCTGCCGCTGGGCTGGCTGTGGGGGGCCCGGCTGGGGCCCTGCTTTTAATGTCAGGCTTCCGAGCCCTGAGCCCTGGCAGGAGCGGCCAGAGCCCACGCGCACGGCCCGCCCCCGTGGGGCGGAGCTAGTGGCAGGCGGGCGCAGGCTGGGCCCTCAGTTGCCAGCAGGTGGTGTGAGGGTGTCCCTGTTGGTTTGTGATCTGTCTAAGCTCGGGGGCTCTTGTCGCAGCCCCCAGGGCACCTTTGTGTAGGTGTCACTGCCCACACGCCCAGCCAGCGGGTGAGCAGGTGGCTCTCTGGGCCAGCCGTGTCTCCACCAGGGACTGGCGGGGAGCAGGGCCAAGCAGGCCCAGGCTGGACCTGCTGGGCAAAGGAGACTCGGGTGGCCGAGGTGGGCGACTGGGGCAGGTGAGGAGCTGCTGGCTCCTGCCTTTCTTGATCAGCCCGGAGGGGCCGCCTGGATGGCAGGTGGCAGGTCCCAGCAGCGGGCAGGTGGCTGGAGGGCGGCGCTGCTGGGTGGACGGGGTGGGAGTGTCTGGGAGGGTGATGTGGGACCTGTAACTAAGGAGCCAGGGGCCAGCCAAGGGGTGGGCAGCTGTGTGTGCAGGCCGGGGACTCTGAGCAGAGGCCACCTGGCCCCAGAGACACCCAGAATGCCTGGAGCAGAGGGAGAGGACAGGGCCTGGAGGCATCTCCAGGCCGGAGCAGACCTGGGGGCACCCACTGGCTCCCCAAATCCGATCCTGCCTGGAACCCCTGGCCAGACACAGCCAGGAGGAGTGTGGTCAGCCCTCACCTGGACACGTCCCCACGCTCTGGGGGAAACGGCCAGGGCCCAGGCAGCTGGGCTGCAGGGCCAGGCCAACGTGTGTCAAGGGCCCAGCAGGCTTCTGGGCGGTCAGTGAACGGGTCGGAGTCCTGACCACCCAGGACTCCCACTCCCCTGAGCCTGTGGGGCAGGCAGGAGGGGGCCTGGGAGGAGCCGCTTAGGATGGAAGTCAGGGTGCTGCCGCCAGGGAGGGGGACCATTGGAGGAAGGGAGGAAGGAGGAACAGGAAGAAGGGGAGTTGAAAGTGCAGAGGACTAGCGGGAGGAAGAAGTGGAGGAGGGACTGAAAGAGGACGAGCTTGGGGAGGAGCTAGATGAGGAAGAGGAACTGGAGGTGGGGGAGGAGGAGGAGCTGCTGGAGGAGGAGGAAGAGGAGCTGGAGGAAGAGGAGTAGAAGAGGAGGAGGACTGGGAGGGGGAGGAGGAGGGCCTGCTGAAGGAGGAGGAGTGGGAGGAAGAGGAGGAGGAGGAACTGGACATGGCAAGGAAAAGCTGGAGGAAGAGGAGCAGGAGGAGGAGGAGCTGGCAGAGGAGGAGGGGGAGGAGGAGCTGGGGGCGGAGGAGTCCAGCTACAAACCAGCCCCGCTCACCAGCCCTGCCCTGCCTCCGCTTGTCCCTGCTGCCAGGTCCCCACTCAGTTGCCGCTTCCTCCCGCACCCCGCCCACCCCTCTGTGCCCAGGCCCGGGGTTGGGGACAGGCGCAGCCCCACGCAGGGCAGCGGGCGCCGCTGGCCCAGGCCAGCGGCCTCCTTCACTCTGTCTGTCTCTCCCTCTCGCCTGCCTCCGCCTGTCTGTGCTGCGCTCCCCGCTCCTCTTCTGCGTCCGCCCCTCCCGCACGCGCCCCGCCCGCCCGCAGCCCACGGATGAGAGGAGCTGGGTGTACTCCCCCCTCCACTATAGCTCGCAGGCGCAGCCCGCCTCCGACGGCGAGAGCGACACCGTAAGTCTGGCCGCCCAAGCAGGGCCCGGAGACGGCTGGGGAAACTGAGGCTGGGGGCGGGGGCACAGTGGCCACAGCTCCGCGAGGCCCTTGATTCCAGGAATTGCTGTGTCGGCCAGGCCTGGGCCCCG
>VMDO01019722.1:0-39059 GCA_007922755.1 Pedetes capensis
ATTTCCAATCTGTCAATGGATTATTCTCAAATGATTTCTCTTCCATCTCCCATAAGTCCAAAGTTTCTCAGTTAAAGGAAAATTCAACAACTTTTGCCCTTCTGGAGGGGACTGGGTACTGACTTTGGAGGGGACCTGAGGGTCTAAAAAAGGAACTCTCTGAATGGAGAACAGTTTTGGAGATCTGTTTCTGACATCAAATCTTGGGAGAATCTTCATGGAGTGGTTTACATTAGTGGTCAGTAGTAGCCCACCCTGGAGAGAGACTAATAATTATATTCCTCATGCTAGTAACAGTATTTTTTAAATTTTTCAAAAGATAAATCCTACCTAAACATGCATATTTGTGGAGGGAGGGAAGGAAGAAGGGAGGGAGGAAGCAAGGGAGGGAGGGGGAGAGAGATTGAGAGAGAATGAGAGAGAAAGAGAGAGAGAGAGAGGGAAATTATTTTCCTTAGCAGTTAGGATGGGATATCCCCCTTCCTGGAAAGAAAAAGTCTTTGTGGATTGCTTTTATAAACTCACTTCAGATGCGCTGAGTGCTCAGAGTCCACAGAGTGAGCTGGTTCTCAGATTGAGAGAGCCTAGCTCAGTTGCATTGATATAGAGGTCATTAGATTTAAAGGTCTAATGAGAAGATTGACTCCTGATAAAGAAGGAAAATAGTGGGAGAAGAGAGAGAAGTAAACTTCCCAGGAAAGAGAAGAGAGGGAACTGGGAAAAGAGAAGTCTCTAAAGAACCTCTATAATTACTTTTTATAAAGGAATTTTCAACTATATCTGAGAAGATAGCTGAATATACCCCCCATGAAACCATTACATGTCTTTAACAATCCAGATGACCAACACATGACCAATCTAAACTTCAATTTATCTTCACATTGCCCCCTCACTTTCTGAAGCAAATATCAGGCATCACATTTCACCCATATATATTTTAGTATATATTTCTAAAATATAAGACTTTTAAAAATTCTAGCATCATCAACAGCTACAGCAAAAAGGGGAGAGGGAAAGCTGATAATTTCTTAGTAACATCAAATATCAGTTCACATTCTCTTGTAAATGTAAGGAAACATTTTATTTTCTGACATAAAATGAAGTATATAAGTCCTACGTTTATAATCTGATGACTTTTCACAAATGAATGATCAATATAGCCAGGACTTCAAAAAGGCAGATAAAAAGGCAGAATCTCACCCCAAAAGTCCTTCCTTCCCAGTGCCTATCCTACCCATTGTCAACCACCATCTGGATTTTGAATTTTATTTAAATAAACTCAGGTAGGAGAAGGACCTGGCAATCCACTCCCAAGGCAATCCCGAAAATGTCAGCCATTGAAAACCCTGTGAGGGTCGCTATGAGTCAGATACCGACTCAATGGCACCTAACAACAGCAATAACAAACTCAGGTAATATGTATTCTTTATACTGAACATTATGTTTGTAAGATCTAAAATTTTAAAATAAGTATTCGAAATGACTCATGAATTATACTGAGTTGATATACTTGTTAAATTTGTTTTCATTTATATCCCTCCACTTTTTTCTTTATAAACTTGCCATTCATTTTTTGAGAAATAAATGTGTATCTTATAGGATATTTCATATATTGGAATCTGCTGGTCCCCTTCACAGTATTGCACATGCTTCTCTATTTGTTTATTGCATGCCAACTGTGAGTTAAAACTAGAAGCTTAATCAGAACCAGATTTGATTTAATAACAATATAAAGAGAATTTTAATAGCTTTTCACTGCATCCCTTTTATAAGATCATCACTAATTTTTTTTTAGTATCGAGGGATGAACCCTGGGCCTCTTGCATGCTAGGCAAGTGATCTACTAAAAGGGAATTGTACTCCCTTTTAAATTTAGTTTTTATTTTGAGATAAGCTCTTGCTTAGTTGTGTGGGATGCCTCTGTCCTCCAACTCATGATCCTCCTGAGACAGCCTCCTGAATTGCTGAGATTACAGGCATGCACCACCATACCTGGCAATGTTCCATTATTCTTTAACCATGAGTAAGGAAGCTCAGGGAAGATGATGCAAATAAAGGGGATATCTGGGATAAAGTACACATAAGAAAAAAAGATTAGAGATACATATCAAAATGTTAACAGTGGTAGCATATTAAAGTGAAGAGGTTATGGCTATGTCATCAGTAGTGTTCTTTTATATGATTATATTTTGCAGTGGAAATGTATAAAAACTTAAATGCCTAATAAGGAAGATTTCCTAACTTGTCCTTCCCTGGCAGCCACACTTCCATGGCAGGAGAAAGCACAGACAGGTGTGACATCCTGTGCATCTGACCATCCAGGTCTTCACCCTCAGTGAGTGTCCCATTCAACTTGCTGGTCTTCATTTGGTTCCTCAAGTTGGCTATCTTGGGAGAGGATTCAGCCTTCTAATGCACCAGGCAGATCTGCTTTTAGCATTCTTTGATGTATTAGTCTGCCTTTGTTGGATGTATGATTTATTTCCCAGGGTCTCACAACCTTGGGTGATCTAATAAAAGCAATTTTTGGACCCTCTACCACTAAGGGCTAGACTATGAGGCATGACTTCCACAGCAAAGTACCAACAGGCCGAGTGTTTCTTTCAAGAATGTCATCTAGTCACTGTCTTTTTTTCTCTTCATTAGAAGAATGACTTGAGTTCAAGTCAGAAGCCATCTGATGAAAGACATCATGCTTTCTGTCTGGCTTCAAAGAAACATCACTGGAAGCATCCAAATTAAATATTAGGACAACTTTTCCTAAACCAGAAACTTTGGATAACAGTCCACAAATAAGTACACCTGGCCCTGCTGTCTTAAGTCTTTTGTGGACATTTTTAACTCATCTGCTTTTACCATGCTGGCAGCCTGCATTCTTCTTGGAAGAGAATATCATTCATTGCTTCCCAACTATAGGGAAGTGATGAACAAGAAATAAAGCATAGAGAAAGAAGTAAAGAGCTCTATCAAAGGTAATGATTCTGTGATAAATTTAAATATTAATTTTTATCACATAGTAGAGAAAAGATGGATTTTGAACTGGAAGGCAGGAAGGTAAAAATTTAACTTTTTAAGTTCTCTTGGTCTAAGTCTTAGCAATGTGTCCTCGTTACATGGTTTAACTAGCTGTGAAATATGTGAGCATTAGACCTATTCAGATGGAGTCAGAGTAGTATTTAAAACAGAGGGTACCAAGTTACTACTCCTGTACTGGGTCCAATCCACAGTCTCGGGGAGTGAGTAGCACAGTGTTTTCATGTTTAATTACAACTTTGGAGATAGCACATAAATTCATCTTCTGTTGAAAAATGAGTGATAGAATAGCATTGCTATGGCCATGCATGATGGGAGCTGCAAGCAGCCCTCCTTTTCCCTAGGGTATGTGCAATCCAGCATGCCCAAATCCCCTAATTTCCATCCATCCTTCATCCCTCATTATCATACTGGATTTGAAATTAAACCCCTAAGACCAGGAAGAATCTGCACTAAACTTATATTTTACTCCGAAGGCAGTGGAGAATTATGAATGCATTTTAATTGGGAAAAGTGGAATGATCAGATTCATATAGAATGGGCAAGAAGAAGACAAAACAGAAGGTAGAGAAATCAGTTAAGAGGATCACTGTGGTAGCCCAGATGGGAAGCCATAAGAACTGAACTAAAACACAGCTCCTGGGACTAGATAGAAGGAGAGAAAAGGGAGAGCTGCTAGGGAGATAGAAGCAGCATGACTTTGGTGAATAGAAGGAAAATTAGGACAGATATGGGTTTAAGTCCAGGGAGACTTGAAGAAGGGTAGAAAGGGGAGGCTCTTCACTAATACAGGTAACATAAAGACGAAAATGGTTGGGAGATCACAAACATATGCTATCTTTTTAAATGACAAGAAATTCCAAGAAATGTTGCCCAAGTGTGTATTACAACCCCAAACAGGAAGTCTGTGCAGTGACCTGGCTCTGACAGCAGGCACTAGCCTTTGGGTTTCCACTTAGGCTGTATGAGAGGCTAGATCAGTGGTCATCACCAGCTTAGTCCCTTTGGATTACTATAACAAAGTGCCAAAGACAGAGGGGCTTATAAAAAACAAAATTTATTTCTCAGTATTCTAGAGATTGAAAGTCTAAAGTCGAAGCTATAGTACATTTGGTGTCTAGGGAAGGCCTGCTTCCTGGTTAACAGATGGTACAGTCTCATTATGTTCTCATATGGTGGAAGGATAAATGGGAGCTCTTTGGAGCCTCTATTATAAGAGCATTAATTCATGAGGTCTCCACCCTCATAACCTAGTTACATGACAGATACTACCATCTTATTGGCAATTAGGAGTCTAACATATGGACTAGGGTGGAGGGGACACAAACATTCAGTCCAAAATAACTATCTTCACTATCTTTCAAACTAAGAAGTAACATACTTGAGGGATCTTAGAGTAGTTATTTGATTAAAGGCTAAATCAAATTCCTCTAAATTCAGAGCCACCAGCCACTAGCCCAGACTCTGAATGTGCATCACCTGGTGGTCCTGAGCATGTTGTTGTTGTTGGGTGCCATTGAGTCAGGTCTACCTCATTGCAACTCTACGTACAGCAGAATGAAGCACTCCTCCATTCTGTGCCAGGCACACAGTCTGACTTATCTTTAAGTCCATTGTTGCAGACACTGTGTCAATCTATCTAGTTGAGGGTTTTCCTTTTTTCGTTGACCTACCACTCTCTCAAACATGATGACCTTCTCCAGGGATTGGTCCATCCTGACTACATGCCCAAAATACATCAGATGCAGTCTACCCATCCTTGCTTCCCAGAAGCACTCTGGTTGTACTTCTTCTAGGACAGATCTGTTGCTTCTTTTGGCAGTCCTTAGTATAGCCAATATTCATCTCTATCACCATAATTCAAAAGCATCAGTTCTTCTCCTGTCTCCCTTATTCAATGTCCAGCTTTCATAATCACATGATGTGACTAAAAATACCATGGCACGAGTCAGGCACACCTTCATCTTTAATGTGATGTCTTTACATTTCAATACTTTAAAGAGGTCTTTTGCAACAGCTTTCCCGATGCAATGAGTCTTTTGATTTCTTGATTGCTGGTTCCATGGGTATTGATTGTAGAACCTAGTAAAGCAAAATCTTGAACAGCCTTTTCTTTTCTCCATTTATCAGATTGCTTACTGACCCAGTTGTAAGGATTTTTGTTTTGTTGATGTTAAGGTGCAATCCATCCTGAAGGCTGTGTTCTTTGAGCACGTGCCTCATCAAAGAGCAGCCCAGATGGTAATTATTGCTTCTGTACTTTCCCTTGTCCTTTATGATTTATGTGACCTTCAGCTCTTTTCTTGCTTACTGTTGCCTAGTTACAAGTATTGAGTGTTGTTTCCTGTCAAATTAACATACCTTCCTCCCCACTATTTGAAACTTTTTCATTATTATTATTATCTCTCTATTTATAAGAAATGATTTCTCTTTATAGAAATCCCTGTCCAAGAAAAAAATAACATGCATGCTTTTATATTCTTAATGAAATGACATTTATTTATTTTGGGGGGTATGCAGTCTGAATGAGATACCAAAAGTGAGATTCTGAAGGTTAATCTTTTATAACTATCCTTCCCTCAATACAGGTTAATAGTTTAAGTGCCTACTCCATAAAAATAAAGTTTAGGTCTAAGTTTCAGGATTCTGGGAAAGAAGCACTGAAAAACATTTGCTCATGAGAACAAAGATCCAACACTACAAAATGGAGGTGGATTATTTCCTGACAAAACGGAAACTTTTCTAAGCAGGAAGAAGAAAATCAAATAATTCTTGAATAGTTAAAGAGAGTGATTTTATTTAAAAAATGTGACCATTATATTAATAATTATTTGTTTATATATCACTTACCTCCTCACTGTGAAGATAATTTCCTTAAGAAAAAGCAAGACTTGTTTATTTGTCTTTATATGTCCACATACCAGGATATATGGTAGATATTATAAGTACTCTATTTGCTGACAAAAAAAAAAAAAAAAAAAAAAAGCCGCCCTAAACTTTGTTGTTAGGTGCTGTCTAGTCGTGTCCAACTCATAGCGACCCTCAGAGGGTTTTCAATGGCTGATTATTTCAGGATTGTTTAGGGAGAGGACTGCCACATCTTTCTCCCCTTTTTGTGGTGCTGGAGATGGAACCCAGGTCCTCAGAGAGCGTGGAGAAACACTCTACCAACTGAGCTAAACTTCAGCCCATTCTAAACTTAGCTCCTTCAACTTACTATAGTCAAGAACATTCAGTTGTTACTTCTGTAGTTAAGAAAAAACAAAGACAGAACAAAAAGACTGAGGAGTATAAACCTTTGAGGAAGTTAGAACTCTTTCTGGTCAGGGAAGAAAGCAAGAAGACATAAGAAGAGTCAAAGCATGTTCAGAGGAGGACGCCACTGAATAATCTCCATGGGAGAATCCTAAGTGGGAAAAGTATATATATCAGCAGAGTAAGTTCACTGCAGCCAAATATTATAACTGTGATGTTTTATAATGAATAATAGAAAATAAATAATCTCAGACAAGAGCATATGCAGAGTGTAACAGAATTTGGATATGCTTTGCTATGTCCTTGGTAATAGCATTGAGTGCACAGTACATGGTTTTCTGTCTATTGGAATAATATAAGGTATCTGGTCAGTTCTGGAATCTACACATCCAAGCTCAAGGTCCAACAGAGTTGATTTCTGGTGAGGCCATTCTTCCTAGCTTACAGACAGCTGCCTTCTTCTATATTCTCATATGACTTTTGCTTTATATGCATCTGCTTTTACATTTTTATTACTATATAATTGATGAGTAAATTGATAAACAATTGTCAAGAAAACCACCATTTTGGGGGTAAAATCACTTGGCAAGATCAATTTGACACTACTCCTTTGTAAATTGTTTCTGGCATATTTCTTCTGTGCACTTCTCAATCTGAGCTGAAGAATATAGAGTAAAAGAAAATACATGACTTACTAGTGATGTAATTTTAGGATGCAAAGAGGAGAAGAGAGAGCACTGTTTTATTTCATTTCAGATAAAGCTCTGTGGATGTCTTTCTGCTGCTGTTGATCTTATGGTATAGGTAGAGAGGCATTTTGTGATATTTTAATTCAGGCTTAGTTCTTTGGGTGGAAACAGAAAGATGGCAAAATCATCTGCTTGTATAATATCCTTCTCTACAAAGCTAATCTTTGACACATCATGGTATCATTGGTGATCACATAGCAGGCTATATAAGGACTTTTTGGCTCATAGGTCCAGTTTCTCCTGGATTTGATTTAGCTCTTTATGTTTATTACACATATTTGCAGCATTTGATACTGAAACTTTTTATCATAACAAATTGAGTATTTACTTGGATGAAGACTATGAACATCTTAGCTAATCTATGACTCCCTGCAGACTTTTAATAGCATCTCAAATGGAGTTTATAGCTAAAATTAACCAAGTGTGGAATATACAAATAATCCTTTCAGATCTTCTGAAACACTAGCCCAGGCACTCCTGACTTCTCTCTGGAAAAATGAAAAAGGAAATGATACTCTTTCTGAATGGAGTTTCACGTCTTAGTTCTGTAGCCTCCAAACTGCTGAAACAGCTGGAAGATACCTGGTTAATGGTATTTTGCTATTTGGATGAAGCCATGATGCCTGGAAGGAGGGAACTAAGGACAACACTGTTTTCAGTCTGCATGCTCCCAGGAGAAGACACCAAAATTACTGACGATAGCAGGGATATTGCATGTTACTTTCCTTTCTGGATGGAAGATAAGCTTTGGATGTGAAAGAAATTTTGACTGCTCACTATTATCTGATGTCTCATTGACTCTGACATGATTCTTTCCCATAGATGCCTTTACAAAAGAGAGTTTTCTACCAGTTTCCATGATCTAAACTGAGTAGCATGTCCCTCTGAGGATATTGTTTTAGGAAAATAAAAAGTGAACTTTGGCTCATCCAATATGATATGTTATTTGAAATTATCCTGGAGTTTCCTGATATTTTAACTATGAAACTGAAAGCAGGTATCTCATAATCTGAACCTTTGTAGAACGCATAGCATGTACAAGCATAGTTCTAGAACCAAACTGATTTCTTTAACATCTCTGCTTTTCTTTTCTCATCAGTAAAACAGATGATGACTAGTACAAGTCCTATAAAGTTGTTATGATGAGCATTGCATAAATTGCTATATGTAGTAAAGAGTCTATAGCTGAACATAGTGAATGCTCAATAAAACTTAGCTTTTATTAGAATTCAGATAATAAAAAATGAGGGATAGTAGTCATTCATAAATGAGGAAGTAAGATAACAAATGATTATTCTCACGTCAAAATGCTCAGGTTCATGGAACCCTAATTTGAAGTAATGTGGGACAAAATGCATACATTATGTGTTGTTGTTAGGTGCTGTTGGGTTGGGTCCAACTCATAGCAACCCTCATAGGGTTTTCAGTGCCTGGCTGTTTTGAGATTGCTTCGGGAGTGGATTGCCACATCCTTCTCTCATGTATATCACTATAAATTATATTTAAATCAGGCAGCTCCACATCCCTAGAATCAAGTGTTGGAATGACCTTGGAAGTCATCTACTCTACTCTTCTCATTTTAGTGTAAGAAAACAGAATTGTAGAGATCCTAAATGACTTGGGAGAAATGAAAGTTTAGCACTGAGCATTCCTTTGAGGAGACGATCTCACAAGAGAAGAGGTGAGATTATGAGCAAAATGCCTTTCTCCCCCACCCAAGCTCTCCAGGATATGAACTGAGTGTAACTAGAGCCAGCAGATTTTGGAGAGAAAAATCTTGGCAGAGAGACAGTGAAGCCAGGCTTCCCTCATTCCAGAGGGAACCCAATTAGCCACCCAATGACCATGCTGTGCGTTAGTGATAAAGCTCAGGATCACTTTTTCATATGTAGGAACACTTGAGTTTCTGGGATCTCACCTTCCAGCACTGTGACATCCTGAGAAAACATGGGATTTCGAGTCCATGGATATAAGTCTTGCCTCTGTCACTTACCAGCTGTGTAATCTTGACATAAACTCTTTGCATTTCATTTTCTTTCTTTACAGAGCAGGGACAATGTTGGGTGGACCCTTAAAGGAAAATACAGAGTTGATTTAAGATATTCTGAGAACATTCCAAGGGGCCCTACCAAGTTGCACATTCTACACTTTCTAAATTTTGTTCTTACAATAAGAATCTTCATGATGAATAATACTGAATATGCTGCATTTGTTTTTCACCCCACATTCTGGATATCCAGCACCCCTTCCTTTCCATTCTGCCTCAGGACTTTTTTGATCATTTGTGTGATTAGGGCATAGCCATTACAGATTTGGCCTTTTCATTTCCCTGTTTGCTGTATGTATGTGTGCTACCAGGCCTCCTCTCCTTAGGGTGCTGGGATGCCAGACGACAGAATTTGTGAAGGGGAAACCGTTAGAACTCAGATTCCAGAAGCACCCAGAACTTCCTTGGAGCATTCACAATGCTGACTGTCTAGGACAGTTGTTCCAGGAGATCACAAATGTATGAGAGCCCTGGCTGGGACCAGGCTGCTTCTACCTGTATTAGAAATATTCCAACTGTTTGGGGCTGTGATTTATGGTAATAGAGACAAAAATTAGACAGAATATTGAAAAGGGGAAAGATGATACCTATATTATAAACTTGTGGAAAATATTTTCTTATTTATCCAGAGCTTGAGCCATTATCTATGTCAAAATTATGCCTGCAGGTATTACGAGGTGAGAAAATTTTTGTGAGATTTCATAATGGAGTTTGTCTGTTTTCTCCAGGGCAATAGGGAAAGCAAAGTCCCCTATGTTAAGTACACATTGCAAGGAGGGGAAGAATACTACTTTGTTCCCCAGCTGATACTGAAATTTGAATAATGTAAAAGAAAGTACTGAGAAAACTATAAAATACGACCTAAATATGGCTTTGTATTAAAACTGTGAAAGATTTGAATGCAATATATGGATTAGAAGAAACCATATTAGTCCTATGCCATGGCACATGCCTCTAATCTCATCAGACTCAAGAGGCTGAGGCAAGAGAATCATGAATTCCAGGCTAGAAGCAGTCTGTATAATTAATGAGATCCTGTCTCAAGATAAAAAAATGGACTGTGGATGCAACCCCCCAGTGTAGAGCACTTGCAAAATATGTGCAAGATCCTGGGTTCAACCCCAAGTACCACAAAAAAAAAAAAAGAAAGAAAAGAAAGAAAGAAAAGAAAAGAAAAGAAAGAAGAGGCCATATTATACAAAACATTTTAAGATAAAATATGTAATATAACTTACGAATTATATGTGCATTTTAAATCATAGTTATTTTAACTTCTAAATTTTCTCCTATGTGGTCAGCCATTATTTTAATTTAAAGTGTGAATGCATAGCTTAAGCCTTTTGTCATATTTTTTGTTCTTACTCTTATTTGGGGATATGTTCCACAAGACCAAATTTATTCTATGTTGAACGGAATTCCATCCACTTAATGCTTTTCTTAAAATCATTTTCCTGTTGATGTGATACGTTTGGATACAATATATGACTTGAAACCTGTAGGAATTTGTGACATTCCCCAGTACTGATGACAGCATCTCCAGTTTGCTGACAAGAAAATCATAATTCAGAGAGGATGAGTTATAGTTTACCTGTCCAGAATTGAAGTTCATTAGAAGTCAAGTTAGAATTTGTATGCAGACTTTCTAACTCCAAATATTCCTTTTACTTCATTATATCCTTGGTAGCTTCCCCTTGCTGTTGTTAGGTGCTGTTGAGTTGAGTTTGACTCACAGTGACCCTGTTTACAGCAAATTAAAACACTTTCCAATTCTGGGCCAAGCATATGTTCTTATTTATGTTTAAGCCCGTTGTTGCAGACACTGTGTCGATTCATCTGATGGAGGGGGATTTTCCTTTTTTTGCTGACCTGCCACTCTCCTAAACATGATGTCTGAAATATGTAAGACACAGTCTAGCCGTCCTTGCTTCCAAGGAGCACTCTGGTTGTACTTCTTCTAGGACAGATCTGTTGGTTCTTTTAGCAGTCCATGGTATATTCAACAGACATCCCCAGCACCATAATTTAAAAGCATCAATTCTTCTCTTGTCTTCCTTGTTCAATGTCCAGCTTTCACAACCATATGAGGAAACTGAAAATACCATGGCATAAGTCAGACCCACCTTCATCTTCAATGTGACATCTTTGCTTTTCAATACTCTAAAGAGATCTTTTGCCACAGCTTTTCCTAGAGCAATGCGTCTTTTGATTTCTTGATTGCTGCTTCCACAGGTGTTGATTATAGAGCCAAGCAAAGCAAAATCTTGGACAACCTCAATCTTTTCTCCATTTATTGTGAAGTTGCGTGCTGACCCAGTCGTAAGGATTTTTGTTTTGTTGATATTTAGTCATTACCCATATTGAAGGCTATGATCTTTGATCTTCATCAGTAAATGTTTTAAATCCTCTTCACTTTCAGGAAGCAGAGTTGTGTCATCTGCATAACACAGGTTGTTAATGAGTCTTCCTCCAATCCTGATGCTGCATTCCTCCTCATAAAGTTGCGCTTCTTGCATTATTTGCTCAGCATATAAATTGAAGAAATATGGTGAAAGTATACAGCCATGATGCACACCGTTCTCAACTTTAAACCAGGCAATATTTCCTTGTTCTGTGCAAACAACTGCCTCCTGGTTCACATACAGATTACTCATGAGTACAATTAGGTGCTCTGTTAGTCCCATTTTTCAAAGTGTTACCTATGATTTGTTTTGATTTGCACAGTCAAATGCCTTTGTGTAGTAAATAAAACATAGACAGACATCTTTCTGATATTCTCTGCTTTCAGGTAATATCCACCTGACATCAGCAATGATGTTCCTGGTTCCCTACCCTCTTCTGACTCTGGCTTGATTTTCCACCAGTTCCCTGTATATAGACTGCTGCAGTTGCTTTTAAATGATCCTTAGTAAAATTTTGCTTGTGTGTGATATTAATGATATTGTCTGATAGTTTCCACATTCAGCTGGATCCCCTTCTTTGGGAAGAGGCACAAATATGGATCTCTTCCAGTCAGTTGGCCAGCTAGCTATTTTTCAAATCTGTTGGCACAAACATGTTAACACCTGCATTGCTCCGTCTGTTTGTTGAAATTTATCTATTGGTATCCCATCAATTCCTGGAGCCCTGTGTTTTGCCAGTTCTTTCAAGGCAGCTTCCACTTCATTCTTCAATACCATTGGTTCCTCTTCATATACAACCTCTTGGAATGGTTGTTCATCTACCAGTTCTCCTTGGCATAATGACTCTGTGTATTTCTTCCATCTTCTTTTGATGTTTCCTGCATTGTTTAATATTTTCCCTGTAGAATCTTTCACTATTGCCACTCAAGGCTTGAATTTTTTCTTTATTTCCTTATGCTTGAGAAACACAGAATGTGTTCTTCCCTTTTGGTTTTCTGCCTCCAGCTCTTTGCACATGTCTTTATGATATTTGTTTTTGTCTTCTTAAGCTGCCTTTTGAAATTTTCTGTTTAATTTCTTAACTTCATTATGTCTCCCTTTTACTTTAGCTGCTCAATATTCAAGGGCAAGGTTCAGTGTCTCTTTTGACATGTAATTTGTCCTTTTCTTTTTTTTTCTTTTTTAATAAACATGTGCTTTCTTCTTCAGTGATATCGTTTATGTCATGCCACAACTCCTCTGGTCTCCTGTCATTTGTGACTAATGGATTAAACCTGTTCTTGAGGTGGTCTCTGAACTCTGATGGGATATACTCAAGGTCATACCTTGGCTCTAGTACCTTTGGTCTGATTTTCTTTAGTTTCAGTTTGAAGTTGCATATGAGAAGTTGATGGTCTGATCTACAATCAGCACCTGATCTTGTTTTGACATTTGATATAGAGCTTTTCTGTCATCTCTTTCCACACATATAGTCAATTTGGTTCCTGTATGATCCATCTGGTGAAGTCTATGTATATAGTCACTGTTTATGTTGGTGAAAAAAAATGTATTTTCAATGAAAAGGTTATTGGTCTGACAAAATTCTATCATGCAATCTCCAGCATTGTTTTTGTCACCAAGACCATATTTTCCAACTACTAAGCCTTCTTATTGTTTCCAATCTTTGCATTCCAGTCACAAGTAATTACCAGTATGTCCTAATTTCATGTTTGATCTATTTCAGATTGCAGAAGCTGGTAGAAATCTTCCCTTTCTCCATTTGTGGCCTTGGTGGTAGGTGCATAAACTTGAGTAATAGTCATATCAACTGGTCTTCCTTGCAGGAATATGGATATTATTCTATCACTGACAACATTGTATTTTAGGACAGATCTTGAGATGTCTTTTTTGATGATGAATGCAACCCCATTTCTCTTTAGTTTGTCATTTCATCATAGTAGTCCATATGATTATCTGACTCAAAATGGCCCATACCAGTCCATTTTAGCTCACTGATGCCTAGAATGTCAATGTTTATGTGCTCCATGTCTCTTTTAAAGATTTCAAATTTTCCTAGATTCTTACTATGTATATTCCATGTTCCAATTATTAATGGATGTTTACAGTTGTTTCTCTTCATTTTGAGTCATGCCACAACAGCAAATGGAGGTCCCTGTGGCTTTACTCCATTTCTGTTATCAAAGTAGACTCTACTCTGAGGAGGCAACTTTTCACCAGTAGTCTTTTGAGTGCCTTTCAAACTGGGGGCTCATGTTCTCACATTATATCTGACAGTGTTTCTTTGCTATTCATAGGGTTTTCAATGGCTAATTGGTTCAGGAGTGGTTCACCAGGTCCTACTCCCTAGTCTGTCTTAGTTTGGAAGTTCAGCTGAAACCTCTCTACCATGGGTGACCCTGCTGGTATCTGAGACACTGGTGGCATAGCTTTCAGCCTCATCGCAACACACAAGCCCCCACAGTACGGCAAACTTGCAGATGTGGGGGGAACCTTCCCCTTAGTGAATAGAAAGTTTTTCAGCTTCTGGGTTGTACTGGGTAAGGCATTTATCTGAATGAAGCTGACGTATTTGTGCTATGTAAGATGACTCAATGAATTATTATTATTGTCATAAAATTCTCTGTATATGAAGAAACAGGCTAGGATTTAGCTCAGTGGTAGATATCTGCTCTGCAGTTTTTGAGGTCCTGAGTTCGATTCTTAGCACTGCAAAAATGGGAGAAGGATGTGTCAGTCCACTGCTGAGGTAATCCCCAAACAGTCAGCCATTGAAAACCCTATGAGGGTCACTATGAGTCAGACAGGACTTGACGGTATCTAAGAACAACAACATATGAAGAAACACTAAATTTCCAGAAAATATCAAGTGGTATAATTGCAAAAGAACATTCACTTTCCTAAAGGAATACAAAGTTGCATGGTTTTCAAAGTATGATCCCCAGACTAGCAGCATTAGCATCACCTGAAAACTTGTTAGAAATGCAGATTCCCAGGACCTGCCCCCAAAACTGCTGAGTCAGAGGGTAAAGAGTTGGAGACCAGCAACTTGTTTTTTTACATGGCCTCCAAGTGATTCTGGTACACATTCAAACTTGCGAGTTACTTCTGTAATCTACTTCAGGGAAGATCTATCATCTTATAACTGAGGAAACAGTAACCTAGTGCTTCCGCCTCTATTCAAGGTTTGGATATTAATGTGTGGTTTCCACTGAATGTCATGCTCTATACCAGGCAAATGCCAAGAGGGGAAAAGAAATGAAATTGGTGCAATATTCACCTGAAAATCTTGTATTTTCTACCCTCTGTACAAATGTTAAAGACAATTATGTATTTTTAAGAAGATGGTTCTCGTATTAGAGAATTTATTGATTGCCTTTTGGTTATGAAAGGCCTTTCTTCCTTGTGCTTAAAAAGTTGTCATTACTTTCAACTTTGAAACCAACAGAACCCTTGGAATTTTGCTTGAAATCTACAGGAAGAAAAAATCACAGATGTAAGTTTTTCTCCCATTTTTCCTTCAGGAGGTGAAACCACTTTAGAAGATTAATTAGTTATAATTTAGTAATTGGGAAGTTGCTGACCACACCTTTCTCAACAGCAGAATCATTGTGAAAATCAATGGGAAAGGTGTTTGAAATCACACCTCCAAGCCCATGTCAACAGGCCATCTTTATTCTGTGGATCTGCCTGAAGTAGCAGCTAGGAATGCCTTTACATGGCATCATTTTTTCCTTTCACTTGAGGGAAATTCTACCTTCAAGAGTATTTAACAGGGTTTTTTTAACATTTATATTCTTTCTGAGTTACAAAAACATCTTCTACCTTAGTTTCATATTTTAATTATTGTTTTCTTCCTTCTTGTATAACTCAGTTTGCAAAAATGAGTTCTTTTTTCATTATGAATTATTAAAATACAAATGTAAACTGTTTAGTGGCTATCTATTGCTTCCTGATATCTAATATAGAAATCTCATTCATTGAATGCCCTCACTAAGAATATACCATAATTAAATTTTTAATAAGGAACAATGTTTGAATTATATATATCATTAAGCTTCACTCTTAGGAAAAATGAACTTTGGTCTGGGGCTGCCCCAATCTGAAGCTCTCATTATTTCAGAAACTAAGCTGAGTGTCATAGTCATATCCTAGACCATAAATGAGAGTAGATTGATTGTGATTTTGCTATGCAATTATGGTCCCATTATGTTCCATTACAGTAGGAGCATTGCCAATTTTAGTATCTGCAAATAAAACAACTAATGAGCACAAAATCTAAGAGCCTACGTGTTTCCTGCCTCATGACCCAAGCTGGGGCTAGAAACCAAGCTAAGAAAAAGAAAAATATGCCACATGCAAATGAATAAGGGTGTGTGTGTGTGTGTACATGTGTAATGAGGCTAGTTATCCAAGCTGTGCCCCAATCTAAGTAGTGAAGAGTTGGAAGATGGCTTTTTTTTTTTTTTAAGACAAGAAAGTTCACTTCAGATCCTAGTTCTTCCAGTTAACATTGGACAACTTCTTTAACAACTTGAAGCCCTGAGTGTCAATGGAAAATATTAACTTCCTTTGAGATTTATTAGAAGGATATTAGCTCATGGATAAAGAATATCCTTTACCAAGTGTCTAAGAGCTCAATGAAATGTGACTCCCTTCATTTGTAATTTGTTTTACCATATGCTGAAAATAAGAAAGTTTTAGGCAACGTTCCCAGGTTCATGTCCAGGTCTGGTTCTCAGGTGATCCAGTTTCTAGGCAGCAGATGCACCAGAATGAAACGAGGAAGGCAGACGATGGAAATTAAGCTGCTGTTATTGCTTTTCTTTCTGCTGCCAAGTACCATCATGAAGGCATATGATCCTATCCAGCATCTATAATAGAAATTTCAGCACTATGCAGACCCTGTTTAAATGGATGTCAAGAGACCATGAAGGAGACCATTTTGTTGACACAGAACATGGAAGTGTTCATTTTGGATCCAGCAGTTCTAGCAGATTCCTTGGCTTCCTGGCTGCAGCAGAGGGAGCAGTCCTGTGGTGGACCACTTCGGTGGGGTAATAGTAATTTCCTCAAAGGTCAGCTGAGAGTTTTCTCCAGCTTTCCCACTGTTTATGTCAGGACTACATCTCAGAATTCAATCTTATTCTGCTTAAACTAGCCAGATATTTTCTACTTCCTGCAGCTAAGTTCTGAGATGCCTACAGTGGTCCCACTGTGGCATCTGATCCAGTCAGATCTCAGAAGCTAAGCAGGGTCAGACCTGGTTAGTACTTGAATGGGAGACTGCCTGGGAACACCAGGTGGTGCAGACTTGGGAGACAGACCCAGCAACCCACTCCCAAAAATCAATCCGCCGTTGAAAACCCTATGAACAGCAGAGAAGCACTGACAATAGTGTTTCACCTATTGTACATGGGGTTGCTATGAGTTGGATACCTACTTGACAGCACCTAGCAACAAGTTCTGAGATAGTAAGGTTTTATTCAGTGTCCGCAAGGGAAAAAAGCCCTCCAGCCCACTTCAGCTATAATATATCTTTTCAGTGCATGTCCATATACCCCCATGCAAACACACCCACAAAGCATGATAAATCAGCACAAATGCAGGCCAGATGTACCAATGACAGATTCCCCATGGTCCCCCACATGGGGCCAAGACCTATGAAAATTACTCACTGTGCTTTCTTTGCTTATTCTCTGCTCTGTAGTATAAAGATACTGCTGAAAATGTCAAAAGGACTTGCGGATTCCTCTCTGGGTAACAGTGATAACCTTTACTAGAACCTTCTTTTGCTATCAGATATGTTAGATATGCTGTTCAGAAATAAGATTTCTGAATATTTGTATTGTTCCATGTCTTTTGATAATTTTTCCTGGGTTTTGATATATCCCTACATTATGAGTCTGCCTTCCCAAGAGAAAATTAAAACATTTTCCCCAGGATCTCTTACACTGAGATTTATATGTAATTTAGGTGCCAGTAATTAAGAGTACCCATGTGAGGCTTAAATGCAGATTTGAGGACCTTGGAGAGGTGGCTGAGCCCAGAGAGATCTATCATTTCTCAAGTATGGAAGCCTCTGTTCTCACAGAGTTTGGGTGATGGGGCTTGTAGTGTCCTGTACCAAGCATGATCAGTACCTGGTGGCAGATAGCAGGAGTGATGGGGTTTTCACTATAACCACCTGTAGCATACAGAGTAAGATGTAGTTTCTGGCTATATTGTTCCTTGCTATGTAGCATCCATACCTATTTTTCAGACTTTCTTGGAAATAGATTCTTAGAGCTCTCTAACATCCCTTGATAAATCCCTGGGCTGAAGTTATCCAGTGTGAATTCCATTGTTTGCAGCTGAAAATCCTGGTTGATGAAAAGGTCTTTTCAGTCTTTTTGTCTTGTCCTTCTCACCCAGTTTATCTCTGTAATATTCTGTAGTATCTTTTCATATCTTATAAAAATTATAAAATTTGAACCAGAAGAAAGCTTAGAAAAGCAATGTAATAACCATGCTACTACTTGCCATTTCACAGATGTGGAATCTCAAACACAGAAAAATGAGTTTTCTTGAAAATTACATCTCAATTCAGGTCCCAAACCCAAATCACTTTAGTACCAGTTAGGTATTTTTTGCTCGTTTAACACTGTCTACCAGGGTGAATATGTTGAGCTTCAAAACAAAGGAGAGGATTTATGTCAGCAACATAGTTTAAGAGCTTTAAGGGGTCTTTATTTAATATGCCCTAAATAAAATAGTCTCATAAAGTAATACAGAATTACACTCAGTCCAGCAATATCCAAATCCAGCTCTAATATTTTAATAAGCATGTAAAAAGTACATTTTACCCTGGAACCCTCAAAATATTGAATCAGAAACCTACCCCTTTAACAATGTCAAGTGACAACTTATAAAGTGTAGCAACCTGTAATCATCTTTGAAATTACTCATGGTTTTCCAAATCAAACTCTGTAATGCATTCATACTATGTGCAAAAGATATATCATGATTGACTGGGAAATTTGTGGTGGCAAATCTTAATTGTAGGTTCATTCCAAGTTAACAGCTAAATACTTAACTACTTAGTAATTTCCATAGTACAAACCTCAAAATTCTCCTATTTACACCTAATAAGAATTTTATTTTAAAACATTGCATTCTTATTGTTAAAATTATGGAAATATGCAAAGCAAACATATTAAAAACACTCAATTGAGTAATCTTCAGCATCTGGCTTGTATGGCTCTTTCCTGAGTAGATAATGCCTACCACTTGGATGTTCCTTTCATGGTAGGAGGGACCCTGCTTCTGGGCTTCACTAAAGGTTACCTTCTCTAGTGGGATCAGACCAGAATCTATGCCATCATGTTCCTGGCTCTCAGGCTTTAAGCTGCACCACTGGCTTTCCTGGGGATCCAGCTTGCATAGAGCAGACTATAAAACTTCTCAGCATCCATAAGCACATGAATCAACACCTTGTAATAAATAAGATATACATATATGCTCTGTATCTCCAGGATCCCTATCTTTGTCTCTATGTACATCTCCTCTGGGCTCTGTTGCTATACAGAACCCTCACTAAAACAATCTTTTTCTTGCTATTTTATTTTCACATTAAAATCTAGAATGGTGCTTAGCCCACAGCAGTATTTCAAGAAATATTAAAATATGGTTGAATGAATATAGGAAGCAATTCATTAAAGCTACTTAAAAGGAAAACTATACAATATTTCTGACACCAAATGTGTGTGTCTTTTCTTTCCGCCATACTAATAACCAGTTCTCTGACTCTTTGGGCACTGAGTAGTATCCTTCAGTTCAATTAAATTTTGACACTTTCTACCTGGAGTTTCCGTCAGACCCCATAAGTCAAGGGCTCAGTCCCACAATACAGGTTCCACCTCAGAGGCCAACCACAAGCTGCAGGCCTCTGCTACTTCTGAGGAAATTCATAAATAAGTGGATCCATAAGTCCTTCCTCAGGTTGGATAATTTGCTCTAACACTCACAGAATTCAGGGAAACACTTTATGCACATTTACTGGTTTATCATAAAAGATACAACTCAGGAACAATCAGATGGAAGCCAGGTATGAAGCAAAGCATGGCAGGATGCACAGGGCTTCCATCTGTCTCAGTGTGCTCCACCCTCCCAGTATCTTGGCAGCTCTTAGGCCCCTTCGATTAGAGGGGCCTAAGAGGCTCCCTCCCTAGGTGAGGGAGAGGAACAGAAAGCTTCAATTCTCTAATCACCAAGCAAGTTCCTCTGGCAAGCAATGTCATCCTTGAATTGTCACCTTGTTAGCATAAGCTCAGGTAAGGCTGAAGAGGCTTGTTTTGAGTAAAGACAGATCTTCCAATCACCCCTGTTGCTCAGGAAATGCCAAGGGTTTTATGAGCTCTGTGCCAGGAACCCAGGGCAGAGATCAAATACATATTCTAATGTCACAGTATTATAATTAAATAGCTTCAGAATGCAAAAATAAATAAATAAAAATCATTCCTTGAATTGGAAAACCAGCTGTTATTTTTAAGAATTTTCTTGCTAAACTTAACAGTGCAAACTTTATAAAATTACTAATATTCAGTCATTTTAACCCACAAAACTTACAATTGCATGTGGTTCATTTCTCTTTGTTAAATAATACAGTTGGATCTGCATATCCCTGGGTTTGCCATCCATATTTTCAACCAATCAGGGATCAAAAACTTCAGAAAAAAGTGTATTGAACATGTTTAGAGTTTTCCTTTTCATTATTATTTAAACAATATAGTATTATATCTATTTCTGTTGTACTTGTATTAGGCATTACAAGTACTATTGAAAAATTAAAAATGGAATTAAAACATTTTACATGGCCTTGGGCAATGTACCAATACCATCTTGACTGGAAAACAAAGCAAGTGTTGATTTTTGTGGAAAATTGCTTTGCAGCAGTCAACTGACTATAAGAGAGAACTTTGCTGTGGTTCTGGTTTGATATCTCAGGCTTTTTTCTTCTCTGTGTGAGCAGGGAATGATACAAGAACTTTGACAGATGTGCTCAGAGCTGGCACTCTATGGGCATGATACCAAACCTGTTTCCAAAGCACTGCTGGCCTCAGAGCCTCAAGCAAACCCTCCTGGTTAGTTTGCGAACCTAGAAGGCTTTGTGAACACTTGTGTGAACCAAATAAACACTATATGATTACTAAAAACAGAATTCTAGGACATCTACTATGCATCATTTTAAATCATGTTTACCTTCTAATTGTTTAACAGCTTGAATGGTTGACAGTTTTGAAAACTGATGTTCTTCATCCCAGGGCAGGCAGAGTAAAATGGTTTTGAGTAACTTTTTTTTTTTCTGCAAGTCCTCAGCTAGCCAGGACCTTAAATTATACTCTTACTATGAGAGAGATGGAAATGCTAATTTTAAGGATATAACAGCAACACAACTAAAATTATGAGTGATTCAATAATGTTTATAGCTCTTTGAAGGCTGTGGTACAATAAATGGATATAATGGAAGAAGGAAATGTTGACCTTTTATTTACTGATTTAAGGGGCTCACAATAAGTTTGGGCTGGGATTTAGCTCAGTTGATAGAGTGCCACTCTGCAGTCTGTGAGGTCCCAGGTTCGATTCCCAGCACCACAAAAATGGGAGAAGGACATGGCAATCCACTCCTGAGGCAATCCCCAAACAATTAGCCATTGAAAACCCTATGAAGGTCTCTATGAATCAGACATGACTCGACAGAACCTAACACTACCACCACCAAGCTGATACTAGTGTTACTCTATGTTCCTGATTCTAATCCACATCTGGTTTTGTAGCTGTCTAAACCTGTGGATTAGATTTGAGAATATACAAAAGTAATTAAGAATAACAAAGAGACCAAAAAAGTGGGTCCTGGAATTTTGAGGGACAACAATGTTGACCAATGTTATAAGTAGGAAACTATACTAAAAGCAAGGCAAATGCTGAGTGATGTAGAAACTCATTTTCTTGGGAAATTCATCTATACACTTAGGTAGTAAATATATGTGGTAAGGAGACATGCTCAATGAGTTTTTTGTATTGCACTAAGGACTCACATGGTGAGGAGCTTTAGAGCACCGCACTTAGGTTTAGAGAATTATGTGACAGTCCCTGCTTTGAAATTGATCTGCAGGTAAAGAAATGAATTCTGAAGAGATGAACCACTGGATCTGAAACACACACACACACACACACACACACACACACACACACACACACACGTCTGTCTTTGAATTGGGGTCCATATAAATTATGTGAAGATTTTCTTAGGGCTGTGTTCGAACTCTCAGTTTCAAGTGCTACAAATCCAATCTAAATAAGCCAAAGTAGAAAACAGATGCAAATTCCAAACTACAGAAAAGGCAGCAAAAGACTTCTTTGAGGACAACTGAACAAAGGCTGGGAGAACAGGATGGTGGTTAATCTTTTGTTGTGGTACATTTGTACAACATAATATTTACCATTTTAACCATTTTAAGTATACAATACAGTGGCATTATATGTGTCCACAATCTTGTTCAACCATTACAACTAATGACCTCCAGCTCTTTTTCATATCCCAAATGGAAACTCTGTACTTATTAACAGTAACTCCTCATCTGTTTCTTCTCTCAGCCCTTGGTAGCCACTAAACTATTTGCTGTCTCTACAAATTTGTGTATTCTAGCCAACTCATAAAAATGAAATCATAGCCAGGCATTATAATCATAGCTGCTCGAGACACTGAGGGAGGAGGATCTCAGGTTTGAGGCTAGAGGCAGCCTGTGCAATTTAGTGAGACCTTGTCTCAAAATCAAAACTAAAAAATAGGTTGGGAGTGTAACTTAGAGGTAGAGCATTAATTTAGCATGTGCAAGGCTCTGGGTTCAACCCCTAGTACTGCAAAAACAAATCAAAGTATCTTTCCTTTTATGTCTGGCTTATTTCCTTTAGTGCAATTTTTTAAGGTTCTTCCAAGGCATAGAATGTATCAACGTTTCATTCTTTTTTATGGCTGCATAATATTCCATGGTACATATATTGATAGACATCTGGGTTGTTTCTACATTTTTGCTTCTATAAATAATAGTATTATGTAAATTGGTATATAAGTATCTGTTTGAGTCCCTGCTTTCAGTTCTTTTGAGTATGTTCCATACATTCTCAAATCTAATATCCACCTTTTTAGCAGGTTTAGAAAGCTGAAAAATCAGATGTGGATTATAATTGCATGTAGATTAGATTTGCAGATGAAAGCTGGATTGGGGAAAAATTATAGAACAGCTGTACATTTCATAAAAATAATACAATGCAATAGTGCAGATTATATTCTGTACAAATTGGATTCAAGAACATACAGTGGCTAAGAGTGGAGTTAATGGAATATATGGTAACTCTATGTAATATGCCTTGGGCTAGGATTTAGCTCAGTTGGTAGAGCACTGTGCTGCAGTCTCTAAGGTCTCAAGTTCATTTCCCAGCACCGCAAAAATGGGAGAAGGACCTGGCAATCCACTCCCAAGGCAATCCCAAAACAGTCAGCCATTGAAAACCCTATGAGGGTCACTATGAGTCGGATACCGACTCGATGGCACCTAACAATAACAACATCTAATACACCTGCTGCCATACTACTGTGGCGTCTGATCTGTTCAGATCTTGGAAGCTAAACAGGGTTGGACCTGGTTAGTACTTGGATGGGAGACTGCCTGGGAACACCAGGTGCTGTAATCTTAGGAGAAGTACCTGACAACCCATTGCCAAAAAACAATCAGCCACTGAAAACACTATGAATACCAGAGAAGCACTGACAATAGTGTTTCACCTGTTGCACATAGAGTTGCTAGAGTCACACAATGACTTGATGGCACCTAACATCAACAACAACTATGTAATACAAAATCTTGCAGGACAAGGGTCCACAGACACACTCTGACCTGTACAAGAACATGTTTATTTGGGGAATATAAAGAACAGAGAGGAGATGGGAAAAGAAGCCACTAGCAGCATTATGGGAAGAGGGAGGGAGAGAGATGGTTACTGCTGCAAGGAGCTGTTCCAAGTTGTGCAGGTCACATAAGGCAGGGGAGGCATGGTGAGAAGCAAGGTGAAGGAAGGTTTTTCTTCTTTTTTTAAAAAAAAAGGGGGGGGGGACAGGGAGAGAACAACAGTTAGGTCATTTCTGTCTGACCATGTGTTGTCAACTTGTGGTTCTGTGGGGCTTGCTTGTTGCTGTGATGCTGAAAGCTATACCACTCGTATTTCAGATACCAGCAGGGCCACCCATGGTGGGCAGGTTTCAGTTGATCTTCTAGACTAAGATAGACCAGGGAGAAGGACCTGGCAGCCCACTGCAAAACAAGTTGCCATTGAGAACCCTATGAATAGCAGAGAAACACTGTCAAATATAGTGCTAGAAAATGAGTACCCCCGGGCAGGAAGGCATTCAAAAGATGATTGAGAAAGAGTTGCCTCATCAAAGTAGAGTCAACCTTAATGACAGGAATGGAGTAAAGCCCCTGAGACCTCCTTTTGCTGATGTGGCATGCCTCAAAATGAGAAGAAACACAATGGCTGCAACAATAGGCTCAAACATCAAAAGATTGTGTGCATGGGACAGTGTCATGGAGTGTTTCATTCTGTTGTACATAGGAGTGTACATTCTGTTGTACATGTGAATTGGATCTGACTCAGTGGCATTCAACAACAATCTGTTCTACTGTTGGTTTTCAATATCTGGGACCTTGTCTGAGGTCCTTTATTCTCTGGTCTGAGGTTTCTGACTGGCCAGTTTGTATGGTCCTTTGTTCTGTCACTATGTTTAATTTCTTGAGTGATTCTTTCTTTCAGATTGCTTCATTCTCACAGAATAAACTCTCCATGAAGACATATATCAATTTTTGTCATATGTAGGTTTATATGTTCACTGTTCAGACCAAAGAGAAAAGACTATTTTCCCCTAACTCAAGATCTGAAAACCTAGGAAATGAATCCAATTGGCTTACTTAGCTCTTAACCACTTCTCCGAAACAATTACTGTTGAAAGTCATGGGTGGTGTGTTTTGGTAAGATAATTAGACGTTCCTAGAATTGAGCTGATTGGGCTAGCTAGAGTCAGGTTCTCACCCCTTGGCTGGGGAAATAGAGTCAGGTAAGAAAATGGCAATTCTATGTTGGGACATATCTCCAAATCTAGGAAGTATAATTTTCAGAAAGAAGAGGAAGGTTAGCCTAGACAAGGTTATGGGAGAAATCTTTGTCAGCTAATTGATCATCCTGAATCTGTAAACATCAGAATAGTTGCTTAGTTTTCTTGCTGTGCTTTGCCAGTCAAAGTAGGATAACATACACACTAAAAAGAGGACTTCTCTGAATAAGAAAATTTAAGACATTTCTTGAAAGACCACAGTATGCCTCACTGAACACTTCTTAGCATGGATAGTGACATTTTTCAGGGGAAAAGCCTGGGAACTGCACATCACACAGATAAACACCTGAGAGTTGTATCTTTAAAACTCTGTTTCCCTTACATCTTTAGTTTTCAGCTTTAGTGCCATCACTGATCCATCTCTGAAGTACAACAAAGCAGTAGAGAATAAAGCTGTTTGCCTTCACTTTCATCTACTTATTTTATTGCTACTCTTAGCTATACCTTGGATTCAAATTATGTCAAATAGGTAGAAATTGGCTGTAAATACTGAGAAAGAATTGCATTACTTGCAATTTTTTTGCTCCTACTGAGTTTGGAGCACAAAGCCACGAGTTCTTATAACTATATTCACTTCTTCTATCAAATCAAATTTATTGAGGTACTCATCTGATTTTAGGATTCATGAAGTTTCCTAGGCTTTAAAATTTGTGTTTTATATTTACACATCCAGCAAAAAGAGCATGTTTTCTAAGTATATAATATAAGCCCAAGAATATGTCTATTTCTTATTTATTTTCTAGCACATTATCCCAGTTAATCTTTATTTCCTTCCATAATTTATTATTGAAACTACTTACTTCCTATTGCTCATGTTTTTAATTCACTCTGCATTTTGCATTTTTTTATTTTAAGCTTCATTTCAGTTTTAGGTTTTCACTCCATCATTCATTTCACATCTCTTATTTCTCTCATCAATCATTCCTTTTGTTTCTTAGTTATCCCCACATAATAAACAAGTATAATGTTCAAAAGAATGTCTTGGTCTCATGCATCTGTTGGCATGCTAGATGCTACTTTTTCATATAGAACAAGGGAAGTTAAATTAGTTCAGAGAAGAAAAGCAAAGAGATGCAAATTCATAATGGGTGTTCACCTCCCCTTAAAGTGATACTCATGTAGTTAGCTGTAAATTATTAATTAAATTCGCTTTTTATGTATTATGGCATGTCTCTTTCTCTTCCCCTTTCATCTCCTTCCTTCCTTCCTTCTCTCTTTCATTTCCTCTCTCTATCCTTCCTTCACTTTTCATTACTTCTCTTCTTCCCTACCCCTCTCCCAAATGCAAACACTTAAAATTTCTAGCAAAATTATCTTTCTCTGATGGTTATCTAAGTCATGTCTCTTTGGTTTACAAAAGCAGATACCAAAGGAAGGCCTGAGTCTGTTTTCCTCCTTGCTGAGATAACTGGAAAGGATATATGCTTTACTTACCCTCTGTAATCATGAATTTCTGCTAACACTAGACTCACCCACCACCTTTCTAGAAAGAATGGAGAGGAAGTCTTTGGAGAAAGGTACACAGGGCAATAAAGGATAGTCATGAAGCAGGAAGGCATACCTAAAAGAAGGAGAAAGGCTTTCAGAATTTTTGAACACTTCTGCTGACATCCTGTCCCTATCTCAGGAGATTGCAATATATTTTCAAGTGGTAATCAATTGAATATTAGTAGCCAATTCCCACTGATTCTGTTTTTTTCCCTTCCTTCTCTTACTAATCACTATTCTTCTCCCCTGGTTTACCTTACTGATTCCATTGGTTTTCTTCTGAACCCCTAATTATAATAATAATTTTGAAATGTACATACTAAATTGATAATCTAATCTGTATCTATTTTTCAATTGTGGCATACGGTTCATCATTTCTTTTCAGCCAAGGAACTTACATTGCACTTTCTTTCAGATGGCTTTGCCTCCCCTATGCTGAAGACAAACATGTCTTACCATCAGGACAATTAAAGTTCCCATAATCTAGGCCCATCCCATTCCACAAGAATCTCATTTGCAATAATAATTGTCTAAACAATTGCCCAAAATGCTGCTTCTTCATACACTTGGTGGAAGTTATGAACTTCAAGCTTTTCTTGGCAATGTAATCCAAGGCCTTTAACACTTTTAATGGATTCCATTTCCTACTGTTTTAATTATTTCTTTTCTTTAAGACTTCTCATTTTTCATTATAAAGAACAAAAGGCAGACACACAACTCTAAGAAGATTCTGGTCATGAGGATATAATGGGAAGTTTCCCACAACATTTAAGTACTAATCTTTTACTGTATTCTTTCATTAATGCTTTTTCAAATTTTACAGGAAACCCGGATTTGTGGTTTCCAGCACTCCTCCTCACATAGTTCTTTCCACACTCCCCAGGCATCCTTTTCCAGGGAGATAGTTGGCCTTTGTATGACCTCACAGCCCTTTTTTCTTCATATCTCTTTAGAAAAGTGTTTTTTGTAGTTGGGCCTGAAGAAATAGCTAGACACAATTGGTATGGAAGAAAACTTGAGTTGTAAGGCATCCACAGGCTTGGAAGGGTGGTGAGCCAGCTGGGCTATATGATTTTCAGGACTCAGGACAAAATGAAAATGTGAGCTTCTTACCTAACAGTTATGAAGAATTCCAACATGATGATAACAGAGGGTTATAGTGAGCCTGAGGGCCTTATAAGCAGAGGGCCCTGTGTAATATGCTCCTGGAGTGAGCAGGTGGAAAGAGCCAGGGACATCATGCTTTGTGTTGTCTTCCCGGTCCCCTAGACGCTGCTCATTTGGGCAGCATGAGTGAGTGAGCAAACTTCCCAGCTCAGTAGAATAGTAAAATGTATTCTGTCAATTGTAAGGCATATTTAGAGTTTCTTGGCTAATTATTTCAGTGTGCCCTTCTTTTATTTATCATAGCCAATCAGGATTGTCTTTCTCCATTTCAGGATGTTGACCTGAATTTATTTTCACTAAACTTCTCTTTTTCTCTTAAAATACTGTTCTTTCTTATAAATACACACAATTACACAAGGATGGTGAATCAAATGCATGTAGTCTATTTTTCCAAATGAGGCTTTTGGATGCAATGTATACAAAAACAGCCCTTGCCTGTAAGTGGTTTGAGACAGCAAGGCAAAAATAAATGAAGACCTAACCTAAACGGTCATATTTACCTAATCTAAACAATCATTAAACAATCGTATTTAAAGATCTCTATGAGGGACAACTCTGTAACATCTAAAAGTAGTGATGTTGTGTTGACCTTGAACAATTATGTTTTAACCCTCAGCTGTGCTTGCGGGATACAGTGAGGCAGCCCCTTCACAAATACTATTTTGTGTGTTCTGGTGCTTTGTTCTCAAGTTGGTAATATATAACTTGAAGATCAGACCTTATACTTATTTGGTCCCTTCACATGTTCTATAAAAGTATAGAGCTATAATATGTGTAGCATTATGGAACAGAAAACCACTAGATTAGGAATATGAAGGTCATACTTAGTCCACCACACCAGTTGATGGAGCTGAGGATGCATTCCTTCCACTCTTTTCAAGCTGTAGTTTCTTCACATGATAAAGTAAGATTAGTAATGCCTTCCTGTTTGATGTAGCAGGTTGATCATGAGCATCAAATAGAATTAGTTTGGTAAGCATGTTGAAGAGTTTTCCTTCTATGAGTGATACTTTCTGAGACATGCAATCATTCTCAAACAGAATCCCTGACCCCAAGGTCCTGAGAGTCTATAAAAGGAGTGATACAGTTACAGTAGAAAAAAAAAGCTTTAAAAGAAGTTGGAAATAATAAACCCCATAAGAGAGTTCAGATTAGGTAATGAATTCAGAGTATGGAAGGCAGACAAGGCATATAAGAGAGGAGTACTGAGTGGGCTTTTTCAGAAAGGTAGGTGGTTGAGAAAACATTCTAATGAATGGGCAGGATATTAGCAAAGTTAGGGAGAGTCTGCAACAATTTGGAGAACTCAAAAGACCATTTTGACTAGAACTAGGGACTGAGAAGGGAAGAGAAAGTTAAAGTTAGGTTATCAAGGGTCTTAACATCTAAATACAGATAGAAGGTTTTCAGGATACAATGTAAAGTCTTTGGAAACATTTGAAAGAGAGGAATATTTTATCAAATGGAATATTGTATGTGAAAGCAATTTGAAAACCAAGTGAGGTTGTGGTATAGTAGGCATTCGGTACATTCTTATATTGTATTAGATGGGTTGTGTATCTTGCCATGATATTATCATACCAATTGGCAATGCCAATTTAATGTTCACTGAGGTACCATCTACTCTTACCAAATAGAGTAACCTTTAATTCTGCCTAGGGACTAAGGGAAAAAAATCAATTTCAGTTGTTATTTCAATGATTACAACAATGACAAATAATTCATGGGTGCAAGAGCTTTATAGAGGCCAGAACCTTCAGAAATATGAAATAATTTCATTATGTCCATGGCAAAGAAGGTCAAGCCAAGTTATCTGTGAGATTATAGTGACTAACATTAAAAACATAATAAAAACACCTACCCTCTATGGAGTCTTGTTATGTTCCACAAATTGCATAATTTCCTTAAATGCATTATAAAATTTAGTATTAACAGTATTCCTGTAATACAGATTTTATATTGCTTTTGTAAGTGAGGTAAGTGACATATAGAGATATTATGTGATTTGACTAAGACCAGATAGCTATAAGGCAGTGCTTTTTTTTTCAGCCACTGTTTTACAGTCTGAAATCTAAACTCTTAATTTTGCTATTTGTTTTAATTTTTATTATTTGTGTTTCCTAACTTTTCTACAATGAACATATATTACTCTGAGATTTAAATAATGAACACATTCTTCTTAAAATCATATTAGAGAGCAAGATTTGCTAACTGTCTGATTCAGATTTTGTCTTCTGCTTCTGCATTTTAGGGTTTTGTCAAAATTGAAGGATCTTTTCATCTTCTTAACCATGCCCAGACCACATTTTGAATCTAATATAATGAAACACCACTGTGAAATTTTACTTCTTTATGACCCTGACTTCAAGCCTAAAGTATTTTTGTGGAAATATAAGGTAAGCCGGGCTCTGGGGATATTGGTCTGGTCATGATGGGAGAAAGACCTGACCTGCAGGGTAAGACACTCTGCTTTTGTTATCTGAGGGTAGAGAAATGTGAAGGACACCTTACTGTCTTTCCTTCTTAACATCGTTCATGTTTGTTAGCATCTCTTGCCTCTTCCGTGGTCTTGAGGCCCTAGAAGGAGGAAGAGGAGCCAGCATATAGATAGATGCCTGCCTTCTTCACTCTGGATCATTTAATGATTGATAGAGCTAGAGCCTCAAGGACAGTCTCATCCAATTATCACCATGAAAGATAAGAGAGCGAGGTGACTTTAATCAACATTGATAAATAAGTTAGGAAAAGTTTCAACAAGATGTTCAGTAAACTTCCAGATATTCAGGAATAAGTACAAAAAATCTAAACATGTGCATACAAGGAGGACAGAGTATGGTCAAGAAAAATGCCTTAATGTTGTATACAATGAACTCAGAATTACTTGATGTTTCATTCAGTTTGTTTGTATGTGTTTCATGAAATTCTAGAATAAAAGAAAAAAGCCAAAATTTCAGTTTCCAGAAATATGAAAAAGCTAGTGTATCCAACTAGGATACAAGGTATTTTTAAGCTCCAATCTTTATATCTTAAAATTTTTCTTTAAGAATTCCTGTAAGTCGTGTCAACATGCTTGTTTTGATTCTGCTCAATCTTTTCTTTTCTTCTTCCTTTTCTTTTCTTTTTTTCCCATCAGTCTTATTTGGTGGGCAAGTTGTCTTTGGAATCTACCTCCTCACTAATTGTCTCACTGATTGTCATTCAAGTCTGTTACTCATATGTCCTCTGTGAAAGGTGGGTGGCAATTAGCTTCTCTTCAAGTTATCTCCTGGCACAGATGGCCTCCTTGTCACTTTGTTAGGAAAATGGCTGGGTAACAATCATCATCTCCAGGTGATCTGCCTTTCTGAAGGTAGAATCTCATTTCATTTCTAGTTATGTTCATTAAAAGTTGTGCTGTCAGCTTACCTGGGAGAAGCAGCAGTTTTATTAGGCATGTGATTTGTTCCTGTAATGTTCATTAAAATCTCACTGTAGTTGAAGGAAGTAGCTACTTTTCTAGTAGGCATCCCACAGAAACAGATGTGGAATCTGTAAGTACCAGCTGTTAGAAAAGGATAAAACTAAAACTGGCAGCATCCAACAAACAAAGGTTGTTTAACGTCTGAAAATACTTTGTAGTTCAAACTGGTTCCTTGCTCATTGTTGACATCCTTTGACCATAGAGAAAGATTAACTTATAATTTGGAAGTTAACAAATAATTTTCAAATTTGGATGAAAATCATTTTTCTGAAAATAGTGCTTAGGTGTTGACAGCTCTTTGAATTGACAAGTCACAAAATAAAGTTAGGCATTTCCACCATTATCGGGGCATGATTTCCAATATTGTAGGTTAAGGCAACTCATTGCTCAGACTGCCATATCTTTTACCCCATCCAGAAAGCAATTAGCACTCACATAATCACAGTAATCTCTAAATTCTTATGCATGGGAGGCATATGGGGAAATGAGACTGACCTTCCTTACATGCTTCTCAATCTGCTTTCTCCTTTAAGAATTTAAGGCAAAGCCTTAAAAAGCCTTAGTCTTCTCTGCCAAACCCTAGTCAACTCCCACTCTATACTTCCATGGTTAGATAATCAGTAATTTGGCATTTGAAAAAATACAAATATCTGGCTGTTGAGTGGAAATTGAGAAATGATTAAAAGATTTACTGTGTAGGTTTGTGGCCTGGCCCAAAATTAACTAATTCCTTGCACTGTTCTCATAATTATTTCCAGAACTTTATTAGTTGTATTCTTCTTTTTTGCTGGTGAATTGTTTATGATGAAAACATAAGATGATCCCCTATTTTAACTGTTAGATATTATCCTAAATATTTGTACATCAAATGGCACATCTAATTAGGACATTAAAATTCCAAGCTCACTTCCCAAAGAAGGAAAAAAACCTCAAATAACTTAAAATCCCAAAATTTGAGGAAATTTTCTGTTTCAATGTAATCTGTGTGTATTTAACTCAAAAAGGTGATAAAATGGCAATTCAACCTTCACTGTACTTCTATATTCACTTAATACTGCAGATAAACCAGAATATAGATTAAAGAACATTTTTGTATCCTGTTTGGAGTCAGGATATTTCCCAGAATTTGAGAAGAAAACTCAATAATAAAAATAATACAGCAAACCCCCCAAAACTGACCTCCTAGAAAGTGGGAAAAGGGGACTGAGCACAGATCAGCCAGCTAAGGGACCCAAATCTGCAAGCTCCAGACATCACTCACCGACAAGCGGCAACCCCTCAAATGCTTAATGCTGAGAAAATAGAGAAGTACACCAACTTTGACGGTTTGTAAACTTGAATTTCACAGGAGCCATGGCCCTGGCAACAGGGATGCCTGAGGGGTGTGTATGCTGAGAAACTGGGGAAGTGCATCTGCACCTTATAAACTTGACTTGGGCAGCCTCTGCAGCCATGGCCAGAGGAGCAGTGGTGTCTGAAATGCATATGTGCTAAGAAACTAGGGAAGCCTATTCACATTTTGTCAACTCTACTTAGACTGCACCCATGGCCACAGCAGTGGCACCTGAAGTGCACGTGCTGAGAAACTAGGGAAGTGAAGGTACCTGCACTTAGTTAACTCACCTTGGCAATGCCCACAGCTGAAGTCATGTGGCAACATTGCCTGAATGCCTGATGTGCACACGTGCTAACAAAGTAGAGAAATGCACCCACACTTTGTACACCCAACTTGGGCTACACCTGCAGCTGCAGGAATGGTGGCAGTGGCTGTGCCTGAACTCCTGAAGTGTGTACTTGCTGAGAAGCAAGGGACATGAGTTTGCACTTTATAAACTCACCATCTGCTGCAGGAATGATGGTGATGCCTAAATGCCTGAAGTGCATACGTGCTGAGAAACTAGGGAAGCACTTTGTAAACTCAAATTTGGCAGGGTCCTATGGAGCATGCATGTTGGGAAACTAAGAGAGTAATACCACCATCTGTAAACTTGACTCTGGTGGTGGCAGGCTGACAGCTGCATAGCCTACTGTCCAGCAGGCAGGACTTTGTAGGCAAGTCCTTGTTGGTAGACACCTCTACAGGACTGCTCAACAGTGGTAAGAATATACTCATTTAGATCTTGGGGGCAGGAGCATGGTCTGTCTTTTTTCCTTAAATTTTCTTTTTTTTTTTTTTCATTTTTCAAATTATTAATCTTTTTTTCCAGTAGGTTATCCTATTTGATTAAAATACTTACATTGTTAGTTGAACCCAAATATATTTGTTAAAAACACAGAACATTTATATTTCTATTTGTTACATCTCTGATAATGTTTATATAACCTTAGATATATTTTCTACAGTTTACAAGCATATTTATATTTTTGTCTATTCTTTTCTTACTCACTCTTGAACATTCCCCTTTCTGCCTGCTTTTTTGGCTTTCTCCCATCCAATCTTCTTTCTCCTAAATCTGCCCCTGATTTTCATCTTCTGCTGATATCTTTACCACAATCAATGTCTAACCCCAAAACTTACTCTACACTGTTCCTATCATTTTCTTTCCTTGGATACTTATTAGTTGGCTTCAAATTAGTTTGTAATTGTAATTATAAATCTAGTTTTGGTCAGAGTTGTTGCTATAGCAACAGATTGTTTGTCTTCTCTGAGTGATACTGGGATCAAGACCTCAGGAGAAGACTGTACATCACGAAGACTCCCTAATAAAATAGGAAGAGACATCCATCCTAACCAATGCAAAAAACCCAACGTAGAAAAAAAAACATGAAAATGAAGGATAATGAGACAACCAAATGACCATAACTCCTCAATAAATGAAATAAATGATACCAAAATGCTTGAGATACCAAAGAATTTAAGTCTACTTATAAAAGTAGTACCTGATCTCAAAGAAAACACAAGCAAATGAATGAAATGATTAAGTCAACTTACATACTTAACAAAAAAGTACCTAACCTAGATGAAAAAAAGAAATTGAGATCTTTGAAAATAATAAAACAGAAATGTTGGAAATGGAAAACACAATAAACCAAAGACAAATCACAGTAGAAAGTAATACCAGCAGACTAGATCAAGTGGAAGAAAGAATATCAAAGGTGGAAGACAAAATAGAAGAAACGTTACACTTAGGCTCCAACACAGAAAATAAATAAATAAATAAATAAATAAATAAATAAAAAGAATAATACCACAACTTCCAAGAACTGTGGGACAAGATGAAGAGACATAAGCTAAGAATCCATGGTATAGAAGAAGGAGCCAAGACTAAAACTAAAGGCATAGAAAATCTATTTAATGAAATAATAGCAGAAAACATCTTAAATCTGGGGGAAGAAATAGGCATCCAAACAGTAGAGCATGCAGAACCAGAAATAGACATATCCATAAAAGATCCTCTCCATATCACATTATAGTTGGAGTGCTAAATTTACAAAGCAATGAGACAATTTTAAAGACTGTAGGAGAAAATTATCAGTTCACTTACAAAGGCAAACTCATCATGATAATATAAAATTTCTCAGCAATAATCCTTAAAGTTAGAAAAGCATGGAATGACTTATCTCAGTCCCTGAAAGCAAATAACTGCTAACCAAGACTACTATATCCAGCAAAATTATCCTTTAAAACAGATGGAGAAATAAATAGCTTTCAAGATAAACACAAGTGTAAAAAATTCACAACCATCAAACCAACATTGAAGAAGATGCTTAAAAGAATCCTATACATAATGGAAGACAGACACAAATATGAGAATACAGAAGTAAATAAATCCCATCAGAGGAATATATGAACAAAATGAAATCGAAGAAAGAAGCAAGGATATCTAATTTAGTAAACCAGCAAACCTTTAAAATGAATAGGGGAGAAAGTAAAAAACAACTATCAAACCACTAGAAAAGCAGCAAACAAAATTATACAAAATGTCAATTTTTCTTATAATAAGTCTAAACATAACTAGTCTGGGAGTGCAGCTCAGTGGTACAGCGCTTTCAAAGCATGTAAGCACAAAGCCTTGGGTTCAACCCGAGTACAGAAAAAAATAGTAAAAAAAAATATATATATACATATATATATACATGTGTTGTTAAATGCTGTTGAGTTGGTATCTGACTCATAGCAACCTTCATAGGGTTTTCTTTCTTCTTTTTTTTTTTTTTTTGAATCCAGACATGTCCCTGAATTCCTTTTTTTTTATTATTAGAAATTTTTAATGTACATCATAATGTGATTCATTTTGACATGCTTTTCATATATGCAATTTGATAAACATTATTCATATAGGTTACACCTTACCCTCCCCTATGTTTCTCCCCCTCCCCCCTTCCCATCTAAGTTTCCATCCAAGTCTTCTTTATCTTTTACTACTTCATAGGGTTTTCAATGGCTGACTGTTTCAGGATTGCCTTGGGAGTGGATTGCCAGGTCCTTCTCCCATTTTTGCGGTGCTGGGAATTGAACTTGGGACCTCTGAGACTGCAGTGCAGCACTCTACCAACTGAGCTAAATCCCAGCCCTATATGTGTGTGTGTGTGTGTGTGTGTATCACACACACATACCTACATATATATATATGTATGTATATATATATATATATATATATATATATATCCCAAATGTATTAAACACTTTAATATAAAACCAGAAACTTTGAAATGACTATAAGAAAATGTAGAGAATCACTTCAGCACATAGGCATAGGCAAATACTTTCTTAAAAGGACTTCAATAGCCCAGGAAATAGTATGAAGAATTGACAGATGGGGTTACGTGAAATTGCAAAGCTTTTGCACAGCAAAGGACACAATCAAAAGAGTAAAAGGAGAGTTCACAGAATGAGAGAAAATGTTTTCCAACTGTTCACCTGACAGAGAATTAATATCTATGCTATATAAAAAACTTAGCCTGCAGCTGTAGCCCTGTGGCATCTGATCCCATCAGATCTGAGAAGCTAAGCAGGGTCGGGCCTGGTTAGTACCTGGATGGGAGACCACCTGGGAACACCAGAAGCTGGAGGCTTGGGAGAAGGACCTGGCAACCCCCTCCCAAAAATCAATCTGCCATCGAAAACCCTATGAACAGCAGAGAAGCACTGACAATAGTGTTTCCCCTGTTGTACAGAGGGTCACTATGAGTCGGATACTGACTTGGCGGCACCTAACAACAACAACAATAAAAAAACTTAAAAAAAATTAAATACCCAAATCAAATAATCTAATCAATATGTGGGCAATAGAACTGATCAAATAGTTCTTAAAAGAAGAAATATAAATGTCCAATAAATATACATGAAAAACTAGTCAACAATTCTTAGCCAGCACGGAAATGCAAATCAAAACAATAGAGATTGCACCTCACTCCAGTCAAGAATGCTTAGCATCAACAAAACAAACAAATGCTGCCAAGGATGTGGGGAAAAAGGAACCCTCTTACATGGCTGTTGGAATTGTACAGCCATTAAGGAAATCAGCATGGATGTTCCTCAGAAAACTAGAAATAGAACTACCATATGATCCAGATATACCATTCCTGGGTACATACTGGAAAAAAACTAAGTCATCATACCACACAGACACAGTTCCTGTTCATTGCATCACTATTCACAATTGTTCTCACTCCTGCTTTTACCAGATCATTGGTTATTTCATTGTCCTGTGCAAGGAGAGAAATCTTGGTTCCTGCCAAAGCAAAATAAATAAAGAGAAATAGGAAGGGAAGGCAGGGACGCTTTGATCAATGTAACTACTCATTGACCAACATGAAAAAGATTAATGAATAAGCAATCTGCCACAAATTGAGGTGTCTAAGGAGGTATAGATCTTTAAGGTATATTTTAATTGCTATAATCATCATTTTACAAAATGAAGTGATAAAACTATCAAATGAAATTTTGGCTGGATTTCTTATGGGAGATCAATACATTGTTTTAAAAGATAGCTTTTTCCCCCCAAATTTGGATGTGATAGTTTTCGTTCTAATCACGCATTGTTTTAGGAATAGCTCACTTTCTGATGTATTTTTACTTTGTCAAAAGCTGGAATTATAAAATTATCCATTCTTTTAGTTTCACTTTGTTTTCTACTTCCAAACATATATGTATTATCTATTGATTGATAATTGAATAAAGAATAATTTTACTGCTGAAAAAAAGGTTTTTCAGAAAAGACAATAATATACATTATTACATAAAATTAAAAGTTAATATGGAATTCAAAGCCTATTTGAACATAGTGGCTTTCATTCAATTTTATGGCTGAGAAAGAATAATTCAAATAGGAACAAAATATTTCACTTCCTTTTATCACGTATATGGTATTTCTGATACAGTCAGTACACCCCTTAAAGTAGACTATAGCAAAACCTGACAGCTTCTTGGACCAAATTCAAGTAGTTACCATTATCTTTATTCATTGTGAATATTTATGATACTATTATTAAATAACTTTAGGAATTTTTTCTCATTATTCTACTTCACTAACTACATACTTATTTTTATGATAGCAGGGATAACATATAAATCTTTGATCTTAATAAGAAAGAAATCAGTTTCCTAAGTTGAAAACATAAAGAATGTTCATTACTTCTTACACACTCATCCATAGCATTTAAATGACTTTGATATTAAATTTTAAATCAAAACAAGGAAAAGGTAGGCACACTCATTGATTGCAATACCCATATCATTTTTAAGTAACTCATCTGGGTGGGTAGGCTTCTAGATGGGAGAGGCCATTTCACAGTCATTACTGTAGCTTTGGTTTCCTGTTTGAACTCTTGAAGATATTTCCATGTTAGTAGGAAATGAGAACTTAAATTAGGAGATCATGCAAACTCGTAATGTTGAGACATACTGGCTTTGCGTCACTTTGCAGGAATATTTCTTCCCATATTTCGGCTATTTTTCTATCTTCCTACTATGGAGATCATGTCTCTGATTCTTCTTTATAGAGGAAAATTTTATATTAAATCTTCAAGAGAGTAGAAAGTGACAGGTGAATAAAATCTGCCCGCTGATTGTTGCAGTTTCTATATAAAAATGTTCATGGTGCCTTTATAAAGTCTGGAATGTGGTTGTCACTCATGCTACTGGCAAATTCCCAGTAGGAGCATTGTCTCCTGGCTGCCTCTCAGTGTAGGGGTTATGGGAGTAGGAGGGCTAAATAGCTGTATGGTCTGATTTGTCAGATTCCTGGTGCCTTTCTGGGAGGGGGTCATTTGGAACATACTGTTACCCCAAAGGAGGGGTAACCTGGAACATACTATTTCCCTGACTCAAGATCCATCTGGCTACATTTTCACAAGACTGAAGTTGTCTCTGCTATTTGTCCAGGGTCTTTACAAAGTTGAAAAAAACATACTTCTTAAACCCAAGCACTTTCTATCAGTGCTAAATCCCTGTGCATTTAAACAGAAATAGAGTTGTCTCATGTAAGATTCAAAGATTATTGATGATTCAAGAACAGAATTCAAAGAAGCAACTTCACTTTATAAAAAGAAAAGTTACCAACTTTTCTTTGTTTTATTTTCTCAGAAACTTAACTGATATTGGTATTCCTCACAATGAGTGTGCCTGGACTCAAAAGTGTGCATGCACTGAATAATACATGAGTCTGTGGCCAGATGAGTTAGAAGTATACTAAAGAGAACGGCAATAGTTGCAAAGAATTTTGAATCTTAGATTAAAGTTCAGAAAAATTCTATATAAACGTTGGGTAAGATTGTTTTTAGTTTTATTTGGTTTAGTAGATTTTTTAATTGTATTTTTTATGTATTCTTAGAAACCATTCTTTATAGACTATCCTCATGAGATTTTAAATTTTAATTTAGTTTTAGCTATGCAAGTTGAGAACTAATAAAGAGATCTCTTTACCCTGAAGACCCAGTTATCTAGATTCTGACAGCAATCTCTATTTTTCTTTAAGATAGATGCAGTCAGTTTCAAATGTACTCCTCCAATTCTTTCATATTGGCTCAGTGTGCACGGAAAAATTTTTCTGCGACTGATATGCCCATGCAGAGATCTTATGTCACTTGTCACTACTTCCCATAAACTGCTTGTTTGACACTTTTACATTGCTGGTGGAGCTGTAAATTGGTGCAACCACTATGGAAATCAATATGGAGGTACCTCAAAAAACTAAAAATAGAACTACCATATGACCCAGCTATAACACTATTGGGAATTTACCCAAAGGGAGATGAGTCATCATACCATAGAGACACCTGCATCTCCATGTTCAATGCAGCGCTTTTCACAATA